>CAOLHI010003980.1:0-142076 GCA_948474755.1 Ctenosaura bakeri | reverse complement strand
TTTTGCAATGCTCCATAAATATGCAGAATTCATTGAGTCCAAGCTAACTTTTCTAACATAATATTTGTTGAGTTCTACCACTATGTTGGTGGTTTCTAATTTTAATATTTTATTACTGTTTCTCAAAACAACAAAAACTAAGCTATCCCTAGAGAAAACTAATTTTGATATTATGTTCAGCTTTACATATAATTCATTAGTCTTGTTTGAAGAGTATGAAAGATGTTAGTAAGCTACTTTATACCAGTTCAGACTATTTATCCACTTAGAATGGTAGCGTATATACTTTTGAACATTTAATTATATAGATATATTCCCACTTCTTATAGAGATACCATGTTATCTATGCACAGCTTGTATTTAAATTCTTGTCGGAATTGCTTTTTTGTTTAATCTTGAGCAAAATACCTTTCTCACACTTAAAACATTTCCAGAAAATTGACACGTTGGTGTATCTACACCCACATAGTTTTTTTCTTAGTACTTCATCAATAAATATTATGTGGTCACTTACTTCCTTAAGGAAAGGTGATTCAACATCAAGGTACTTTGACACCACATAAAGGCAGAAAAGATGGCGATCAATGCCAGCACCAGTCATGGCAAGACGATATAGGTGTTGATGGTGAGTAGCAGCAGCTTTGAATAGCGCAATCTTCTTTTCTAGCTGAAGATTAAGGAGAGAAATCCAAGATTTCTATTTTAAAATAGCATTAAAATAGATTGGAAATCTAGAAAGAGACAAAGCATGGCTGCAACCCAAGAAGCTCCATTATGACCCCAGATAGGCATGCAGAGCCTCTACCTTAACTCCTCCCTGTCAACTGTTGTATCCACCACTACAGGTACTTGGCAACTGTTCATTTAATAATAATAATAATAATAATAATAATAATAATAATAATAATAATAATAATATGTGCTTTTTCTTTCTTGTTTGTCCTCATGACAAGCCTGTAGGGTAGGTCAGGCTGAGAAAGAGTGAGTGTCTCAAGGCCACCTAGTGATTTTCACAGCTCAGTAGCATTAGAATCTGGATCTCCCAAATCTCAGCTCAATACTTTAATCACTAAGTCATGCTGGTTCTCTCATTAAACTCCTCAGGATGTCTTAGTGCTTCTGTTGAAGCTTCTACTGTGGACAAGTTGGGTGTCATAAATATCAGGGAAGGGGATCATTATAAAAAATAGATGTCAAAAAACAAAGAATCAAAAGGGGTGTGATCTAAATTAAACACATATTCACTTAATAAATTAACAAATCCTTCACCAAGATGCCTCTGCATGTCTTGGTGTATACATCTAAACAAATTACTACTCTACCTAATAGCTAAACAAAGTGACAGCTAATGTTTTTATCACTGCAAGGTGATCTTTCTTAAACTTTTGATTAGATTGGCTGAACAAAACATAGAGAATGTGGATGGTCCTTCTAACAAAGTAACATACTTATTCTTCTGGAAATATAATTTAAGCAAGACATTGACCTATACAAATCAGTTCACCAGCCAGAACTTTAGTACACATATATCTGTAAATACTGTTCTAAGGAAAGACAAGAGAAACATTTTTCCGAAGAACTATCTAGACATTTATCTTACAACTTTGTTGATTTCCGTGCTGGACAAGAAAGGTATAATATTTTTTCTTAAGGTGCTGCCCACAGTCATAAACATGCAAATAAAGGTAAACCTCTAATTACTGACTATATTAAACTCACAGTTTCAGATGGGTCATCCATAGCTTGCACAAATTTGCATGACTGCACAGTACATGAACGAACTGTTTCTGTTCTACCTTCTCTAAACAGACGTGTCATAGATGCTTCATAAGTTAAGCAAAATTTTCCCATGTCCTTAAACAAAAATGCAGAAAGGAACTTTAATTAAAGTAGTGTGTTCAGTGTATACCTCACAAAACAATTAGCTTAACATAAACATTACTACCATCTATTTTAAATATTATGGGAGGCTTTTAAACTGCTGCTCTTTCCTTTGAGTATCTAATGGATATATGATTTCATTCAGTACACCCTGAAATCTGATAGAATTATGGGGAAGTTACAGAGACACCTCCAAATTTTAGAGAGAAATATGGAATGTACATATGTATGCATGAGAGACAAGATGATGTGAAAGTCCTTGCAAACATCAGTTAGTTGTAGACTGGATGCAACAGTAAAATCAGTCCCACCTACAAAATTAGTTTTAATCTCTCACACGTAGCTGTATCCAACCATATGAAATCAACTCCTCTCAAGCTTAGTTTGTATGTGAAAAAGAACCATACCCTCAAAGCACAATCAATACTGTGTATCTCATCTAGTGGTCATGAATGTCCCACTGATGTCCCTACTTCTCCACTAACTTCTCCAGAACTATATCCTAAGTAAAATGTGCACAGGATGAAATCTGAAACTTGTTGCACCTTTTTCCCCAGAAAGAAATAGCTCTATTGCACTGACAACCTCAATTACCTTTCTCTGTATCTTTTCCAGGACTCTGTCGTAATTTTTGAGGTAGTGTGCCCTGAACTGCACATGCTATTCTACATATGGATTTTATTCACAGCATCACATTACGCTGTATAATATTTTGTGTATTACTACATTTTATTTGCTGTTTTGTGTCCTCTTTCTCTCCAACAGTTTACAATACCATATTTAACTTTGTTATGCCACAGCACACAGACCTGGTGTTTTATATGAACTACCCCAAGATGTTTTACTATGCTGTGACAGCCAACTGAAACCATAGCAATACATGTGCAAAGTTAAGCCTATTCAAAACCTTCGGTGAACACACACCTGTACTGTCTCATATGTAATCTGATCTATCATTCTGGATTTAAAATCTTCCTTCAAGAAAACTGCATTTGTTCTATCTGCTTTCTGTTATCAGCTTCCCAGGCTTATCATTGAACTACTAGCCTCTTCAGATGCCTCTGGAGTGGGACCATGTTAATAAATATCTCAAAAAGCAAAGTATAGTTTAGATCATCCATATATTCCAATTAGTTTGAATCCAGTTCTTTAAGTCTTAAATGAAAGAAGGCAAGTCTTGTGTATATACACACATATGCTGAGAGAGAAAATTATGGGATGTTTTGGGTCTTGTATGGGGAAGAAAGGCTATAGATAAATAAATAAATTTATAGAATACTTGCTTACTCCTCCTTATGAAAGTATAAGACCACCAATACATTTGCGCAGACCATGCATTTCTGAGTCACAAACTAACCTATAGGACTATACATCTCTTCACTACAAGTTTCTGATATAGTTTCCATGCTACCTCATTTATCTAGAATTCATATTCTTTGTTCATTAACATCTAAACTAGCACAGAAATGATACTGCCAATTCCACTATTTTCTATTTTGGGACTTTAAAAAAAAAAGAAAGATACAAATGCTGCACATTCTGTCTCAAGTTAGATATGTAAAACACTCCTGAAGCCTTTTGAGCTATTGTTTTTTTTTTAACTGAAAGTTTTCCAGTTTGCAAATTGATTTCATTTCTTCCTTTCCAACATGGCTGGGGAAGTGAATTACTCTTTCGTCTGTTCCTGTTCTTGGGAATGGGTAGTGAGGCAGGATTTCAACCATAGATTTCCCTGTATAATTATTTTTTCTTTAATAATGAAATAGAGCTATTTTTTTAAATAAAAGAAATTGTTAAAAAAATCAAGACAATTAAAACATACACCATGGGGGAACAGAAACATGCTACGGGCAAATTCACCAGTAATTCAACAGCCATACTGAACATGAAGCAACAAGAAGGGCCAAAATGGATGGGGTGGCGGCACTGCAAGGTTCCCTTACTGAACAGAGCTCAGTACTGAGCATGCAATACAAAAAGTGAGAAAAGTATAGTCCTCCACAAGTGGTTGGAACTTCAGTTGCCTGGAATAACCAATAATTTAAAATGATGAGAACTGAAGTTTATCTGGAGAGCTACACTTTGTATGGTTGCACCTTGGTCTCAGGCAAAACCAGAGCCTGATGAAACACAGTTATGTTAACTGCTGCACAGCTATATGTGGAAAAGCAGTGCTTCCAAACAAAACACTAAACAGTTCTAGCATAAAATGAAATAGCAGTAGCATGAGTTAGAGCAGAACTCTCTCAGAAGTTCACTTTCTAAATTCAGGATTACATTTCATATACCTGATTTACAAGGTATTTAAAACCAACTACAATAAGGATAATACTTACCCTATAGTGAGCAAGCTGTAGGGCAAGTTGCACAAAAGCATCAGGACTAGTTTTTACTTTCTTCATTAATCCCTTCCCAAACGTGTCAAAAGGAAATGTATGGAAATCCACATCATCTGCCAGAGGCCTTGCAACAGCCAAAGATCTCTCAATCACTTCTTGGCACTAAACAGCAGTGATTTAAGTATTATATTATACAAGTATTTCCATATGGCAAGAGGATAAAAATTCAGCATTTTGTCTTAGCAATATTATATTAAATGTAAAGTTTATTTTTTAAAAGAACACAGCAATATCCAAGTTTGGGTGACATGATATTTGAGGGATTCATGGGAACCGTGATATATTGGTCATGAACAGGCGGAACAGCTGAATGATAGGTTAGTTAGTTGTCATCTGAATTTGGGTAGAGATGCAAAGGCACAGAAAAAAATAGGGGTTCTTTCTACTTTTTAAAAAGCCTCCCCCCCCCAGAAAAACTGAAAATTGGAATATAGACTGTTTTCTTTTAGCATGAAGGTGCTAATATAGTTACTCTGTCAGGATTTTTTCCCCTGAAAACTATCTAACAGGAAGACTTTTGTGAAAGGCCACGTACAGTATCTTACTTAATCCAAAAAATTCTGGTTTTTTTTTTTTTTGGAATGCCCCTCCCCAATGTTTTTTACTGACAGTCTAAAAAAATTGAAAATTTTACATTTCTAAGGTCAGGCACAACTGCCTCTCTGGTCTATTTCTCTCCCAACAAAGTAGAGAAGGAATCCAGTAATTATTTTATTTTTATTTTATAACTATTATTTTACTTTCCTTCTCTGGTTTGTTGGGGGAAATTGGACCTGTGTTTGGGCAACACATGAAGCAAAGCAGGAATTCAGGCACCAGGATTCCTGTAGACCCCCGGTTTACTGTTTTGTCCCAACTGGGTCCATTATGTGGAATTCAAATTAACAGAACCCTACTCTGACTCTATTAAAAATGTTAGTATGAGTTTCACTAAGACTGATTATTTCCAGATTATCTGAAGCATAAGACCTGCAACTCTAAAAATTCCCTCAAGTCTCCATGTCAAAGCACATTCTGTACACCATTTCTGAACACTTGCTTCAGGCAGTTTTATGAAAAGAAACGTTTTATGAAAGAATAACCAAACCAAAAAGCTGATGTTCTTGAGTATGACAACATATGTTGTCAAACATGTTTTAAACAAAGTGATGAAATGATTGTAACAAGAACAGCTCTTCCAGTAACTAATAAGGAATATTCAGATTTAGAATTTTGGTACTGACAAATATTATCAAGCCAGACGAATCAGGTATTGCTTATTCAAGTTAGAGAAATGTTTGTTGAGTATTGCAGTTAAAGAACTGTAAGAAAGCAAATAACAACAAGCAACTCAGCAACAGAGAAAAGTGAATCAGGCCTATGGTCAATGACATATGCTTAGTGGAGACTTCCCCCAACAGGTACCTTTGTAGTTTCTGACCTATTAAGAAGAAGTGACATTTTCTCTAAAACCATGTGATTTATTTTTCCCTTTCTTGCTAAAATTAACATGCTAAATCTCTAAAAGCCTCAGATTCTGATTAATTTTTTCCCCTCCCAAAACTGCATTGCTTACTTCTAAATGCTCCAGGTCCTCAATCTTTCTAAAACTAACTGTCTGTGAAAAGACACAGTTTCACATTCAGCTGAATTTGATACTTCATCCATGTCCTGATTAGAAATTACGTCCTGATTATCTCCTGATTAGAGACATTCTTCTGAAGCAAGAGCTAGAAACTTTAGGACTAAGTCACACACTGTCTTAGCAGGTAAACAAGGCACACCATACTTGACAAAAAATATACACCTGAGACAGTTAAACATTTTAACAAATGCATTCAGGATGGTTTCATTATGTCAAACTGAGGTTTAGCTATTTCAAGCATTACAGTTTTAATGGGCACAAAACATAGGTCATTTAATACATTCTGTGATAAGGATGTGAGTCCCATTTCTTTGTCGGTAGAGGAACAAAGAGCAAAGACCCAGCTTCAAACCTGCATCCATCTGGGAGGGGAGAGAACATTCTAAACTTGACCCAGAGGGAGCCCAAAACATCCCTAGAGAGCATTTTGAGGCAAAAAAAAAACTTTGAAAATTTTTGCAAAAAACTTGTTTGGATTCTGGGTAGCCCAGGGCACCTCCAAATGCGGTGGAAATGCTTTCTATGCACCACTATGGGTGTTGTTCGGAGAAATTTTAGAGCAGATATATCTGTATCTATATATATCTATATCTATATATCTATTGCAAAAACACCTTTTAACCTCTGAGGGGCCTCAGGGCCACAGGCAGCACACAGGCTGCATTTTGCCCACTCCTGAACTAAACCATCCTGGCTTTCTTTATCTACTGTAAAAAAGTAAAAGTCTGTTTGTCTGTGTCAGGCAGAGAAGACCTCATATGATTGGCTATGTCAGGCGAGAAGACCTCATGTTATTGGCTGTGTGAGAAGATTCTATGGAATCCTGGGGTTTGCAGTTTAGGGAGGGACCTTTAGAATTCTCAGCCAGATAGCTCTGAATAGGCCGACTGCTATGGAGACAAGACCTAGCAGCAAGGAGGAGGGCACTACATTTCCCTCAGGAACCCAACCTCTGTATGTTAATAACTCTGAGTACAGATTGGATTGGAGAATATGGGGGAAAGTTACAGGTACTGGACAAGATAGTTTGGGGAATTAGAGACACAGGATCTCAAATCTAATCCAGGGCAACATCGGGTATGTATGCTAGTTCCTTATATTATTTACTTTTCTAGATTTCCTAGCTAATCTACAGCAAAGGTGTACAACCTCCTGTGATCTCCCTTCCCAGATTACAGGCTTTTCCCTCCAACCACAAGCACCATGATTTCTTGATTGTGGCAGCAGGAACACCTCTGTGCATTGAGATGAATGAGTATGGCAGAGAGTATGTATCAGAGTTTGGAAAAACTACACAGTTCTACTGTATGGCCTCTGGTGTACAGGAGCACTTGTGTATTCTTACATGTGCAGTCCCAGACTGGTCAACCCTACAGGAAACATTCAGGCCTGACAGAGTTGTGCACCCCTGATTCACAAGTAATATTGGTGAGTCTGCGCCGAAACTCATCATATTTAATTCAAATTTTGGTCTCATCTCCTCCTTGCTTTATTGCAATCTTTCTATGCATATATGTTTTATTTTCCTGTTTGCAATAAGTTGCAATACTAATAGAAACCACTGATGGATACAAGGAGTAAGAGCACTAATCTGAAAACTATGGAAAGATTGTACATCTTTAATGAAGTAAAATCTTCTCATAAGAAAACACTTCTGAAAATGTAGTGATCTGGATACACTCTGATTTACTAAGTATGAATTAGACAATGATTGTCTTTACTGAAAATTGGACAGATGTGCACTCAGTCGGATAAACGGTTATAGTCAGTATTTCTCTGCTGCTGGAAGGTTGATCCAGCGGACACTTTTGTCAGCAGAAAAGACAGAGAGGTATGTTTCTACCAGGCACACCTTAGCATCATCCCAAAAAGATGGCGCAGAAGACCAAGAGACTCTTCAGAACAACTATGGAAAGTGGTGTGGGTCAGCATGGTAGTGCTGCAGAGCAGCAGTGGGGATATAAACAAAATTTGCCTCCTCTATATCCATAACAAATTACACTGAGCAACAACAGATGGTATGTACTCACTTCTTCAGGGATTTCCCACTGTAGTCTGGTAGGCATCAGAATCCCAGAAGCGCTTTCTCCTTTGCAGTGCCCATCTTCTGTGTACCCCAGCTCAAGGCAGTCAGAAAACAAGACATTCTGTGGAAGAATGGGGAAAGTCACCGTTACATGCACTGTAATGCACAGGAAGCCACCATTAAATGCACTGTAAATACACTGTTTCAAAACAGGAACATGCATGTCTAAATACCCAGGATTAAGAATCAAACCTAAAAAGAAAATGAGCAAGAGGAAACCTTTGCTCATTTTTTAATATTTTTCAGCTGAGAGGACAGGAAAATCTTGTGTGTGAATATGAACAGACATTGCACTTAACAAATTCCAACTGCTAAATACTGCATATTAATTACATCCTGCAAGAAGACTACCATTAAAAAAATAACAAAGAGCTTCATTCTACCAAGCTTGTGTCATGAATGTTCAACCCATGAATGACCATGATGGACCATCTACCCCCCTGCTAGTTTATCAAAAGCCCCTCCCTAAAAATAAGAGCAGCACAAAGACTGAGAGTTAGGCAGAGGGCTGAACTTTAGTGCAGTGAAACCAGGATTATTTTTAAAACCATATAATCACCCTTTTGCAAACTGACAGTATCCTGTACCTAAATAAAGATTACAGCATTCATAGAGGACACTGTCCTAGAGGTTTGGTGTTGGATGGCCCAAAGCCCATGGGGGGTATACATTCCATGTTCCATATTCATTTCTAGCTGGTATTATTGGCAGGGAGATGCCATGCACAACATGAAGATGTAACAAAGCACTTGGACAAATACAAGACTGTAGGCTCTCATACAGGCCGCACTATCTGAGGTCTGGACAATATGATATAGAGTGGCTCAAAGCTTTGTTTGGGGTAGACACATCCAATCACTTATTTGCATATTATGGGCTTGGTGGTAGAATGCTTGACAATATTTAGTGCTCAAACAAAGTAATGTGCCAGGAGTGATGCCATGGCACTCACAGAGTACACTGCATTGAAATATTTGGTGAGCACACAAAACATTCTGGGTTACGATTTCAACCGTGTCTCCCCAACTTACCTTGTCCCGTGCTGAGGCAGTCTCAAGCTGCTCACTTCACATTATAGCACTGTGATTTAATACAAAACTACATCCGTCCTGTAAGTTTGCCATCCATTTTCTATCTCCTGGAATACAGACTATAGTTCCATTTATGTGTTCTATATAAATGGGAGAGTGTCCAGCCCTCTCTGTTACTTTTTCCCTTGCGTGAAAAGTAACAGTTCTGAAGAAAAGAGCCTTCTGTATGTATGAATACATGAATTCTCTGCTTCAGAGCCTGCCTTTCAGGTGAGCCAGGCAACAAGGCAAGCATGTGTTAACTCTTATACATACCATATGAGTTTCATTCTTGGTTAAAGAAAAAAAAATTCAGCATCATGAATATATATGAGAAAGGTTTTTTTTAGTCTCGTGGAGTACTTTGCTTATTAGCAGTGCCTGAAAAGTATTTTCTGCTCATAAAACAATAATTTTAAAAGAAGGAAGTGAAGTTTGGTAGAAAAAGTAAAAGTTACTTGGGAGGGAACTCATACTCTTCTCATCCAAATGTATTAGAACTCACTTGTTTCTATGGTTGATACAGCTAAACACTCACCTCCCAAAGATGACCAACAATAGGAGCATCTGCCCATGAATGTTCACTATTCAGGCCCATTTTACCATTCTTGAACACTACAAGAGTGAATGACTTGTCAAACCACCTAGGAAAACAAAAAGTTTATTATACATATATTAACAGCCAATGTGGTGTAGTGATTTGACTGTTAGACTATGACCTGGAGACCAGGGACTGATTCCCCACTCAACCATGGAAACCGAATGGGTGCCCTTGGGTGCATCACACACTCTCAGCCCCCAGAAAACACTGTGGATAGGTTCACCTTAGAGTGTCATAATCCAGAATCAACTTGAAGGCACACAACAATAACAAATAGTAATGACAACTTGAAATCACTGCTAGCTTTTATAAAGCTGAAATGGCATCATCCCCACACTGCACGGAGATGTTGACAGACTTTGGAAAACCAACAGAAAAGCTTTTTAATTTTTTAAAATGCCATTTCAATTCTTTTTTTGGAAGAGATATAGGAGTGTCCCAATTCAAAAAAGAAGAATATCCCACTTTATCAACTAAAGGGGAAGTTAAATACACATGTGAAAAAGAAATAGAACTTCTGTTCCTTCTTTGCAACGTACCTGTCATAGCATTTGCCATGCAGAAGTGCCTTTGCATAGGCGTCCATTGACGTCACTGGATCCTCTTCCCTATAACCCTGAGCAGTGTCATCCAGAGTCACAAAGAAAGCGGCCTTTTCAACAGCATCCAAAGACTGCTTGTTCTTTCCACGTGCAAAGTAAGTCTGGCGAGCTTTAGCCCACGGAACTCTGCCACAAGAATGTCGACAGGGAATCGTTAAAGGCACATGGTGAAGAATATGGCACATGTTACAGGCATTGTCTTTTAAATCCAAATTTAAAATGTGTCTAATGAAGAGAGCCAGTATGGTGTAGAGATTTGAGTGTTGGACTAGGACACTGAGAGATCAGGTTTGCATCCCCACTCAGCCATGGAAACCCACTGAGTGACCCTGAGCAAGTCACACACTCTCAGCCTCAGAGGAAGGAAAGGGCAAACACCTTCTCAACAAATTCTTTCAAGAGAATCTTGCAACAGGTTTGCCTTAGGGTTGCCCTAAGTCAGATATGACTTAAAAGGCAACAAAACCAAAACCAACAAATGAATAGAAAAAGATTGCTACAGAACTAGTTCCTACAGACTCCACAAATCTTAGGCAAGTCTCAAAAGGGAATGTACATGCAAAGCTTCTCTCAAAATAGATAGCAGAATGGCTCAGAGCCCAGAGGAGCAACCCATAACTTGCCTGTAGCCCTCAGTGATCTTGCCCGCAGCCCACTATCCTCGCCTCACTTGCTGTCAAAGCTACTGCATGCCCCAGAATGCTCAGAGGGCTGCTCCTGCCATCTAACAAACTCACTCCATGGGACTCTGTTCCCACTTCTGCTCCAGAAAAAAAGCTGGATGGATGAACTGACAGAGGAACAGATGAATGAATAGGGGGCACAGATGAATAAACAAATGGAGGAGGAGTATTTGCATCAGTGAGCACTCAAACACACTTGGGAGGAGGATGGGTTAATTAATTGATTGACAGAGATTATGAATGAATGAAGGGTGAGTGGATACGTGAGTTTAAGAAAACTCTGGCCATGGCAACCACCAGGTCTGGCTCTCCCACTGCCCAAATGTGTCCAGGAAAATTTTCTCCTGGCAAAGGAAATGTGGTTCTTGAAGAAGACCATCTGTCCTATCTTCAAGTAATCCCTATATGATATGTTCACATGATATCTGGAATCTCTAAGTAGCAAGATCAGAAGGCTTCAGGTTATGGGCTTCTATCCTTGTCCCTCAGAACAGCCCAAGCTCAATGATGCATCTTTCTTTCCAGACATTACACTTAGATGGATACACACTGTGCTCACAGATACCTGCTGATGCTGAAGGATGTTCTTGTGAATTCTTCTCTTTCTGTGGCAATGCCTGAAAAACTGCTTCTTGGGAACTGAGGGGCCTTCCAGAGGAGCATGAGTGGTATCTCCAGAGCACAGAGGCTGGTTTTCTCTGCATATCCATTACATGTGAAGTGGGTTGTGTCTGTATGCTTATGAGCAAACATCCAAACACACCCAAAGACTTGTTCCCAACATCCACCAGGTGGAAAGATTTAGTGGGGAATCTAAAACAGGTCCCTGAAAGGGTATAACTGTGCACAACTCTAAATATATAGCATTTCCGCCCTCTTTACTTGATTCCCCAGAATTCTCTTTGGATGTATCTACCAAATTCTGTATACAGCCTGTTATAGACTTACTAGTATATATACCCGGCATTGCCTAGGATTTTATTTTCTCATAGACAATACTTGTTACAAAGATTTGAAATCCTGTATCTCTAATTCTCCAAACTGTCTTGTCCAGTACTTGTAACTTTTCCCCATATTCCCCAATCCAATCTGTATTCAGAGTTATTAGCATAGAGAGGTTGGATTCCTGAGGAAATACATTGTTTTCCTCCTTCTTGCTACTAGGCCTCATCTCCATAGCAACTGGCCTGCTCTCTGGCTGAGAATTGTAAAAGCCCCTCCCTAAATTGCAAACTCCAGGATTCCACAGAATCTTCTCCGGCAGCCAATCATGTGAGGTCTTCACCTGACACAGGCAATCATATGAGGTCTTCGCCAGACACGGACAAACAGACAAACTTTGACTTTTATATACTAGATTTTATCCATGTAAAATTATTCATAGGCTGCCTTTAACAGCAGAATCCTCTCAAGGAACAGTCTTACAAATTAGAAATACAAGCCTGTTTGGGATAAAATTGGTGCTAATACTTCAGTTTGACATGAAATGTGACCTAGTGCTAAGAGGAGGAATAACCATACAGGTTATCAATCAGTTCATTCCACAATTAACCAAAAGGAATATAAATACCAAAGTACATGAAAAACATTATAGAAAAGTTCCATTAACATTTACAGGGATAGTCAACAAGAGATTAGACAAACATAGAATAGGTTCACAGTAGTTTTCCACTGGTTTTATCAAGCTCATACCTGTCTCCTGCAGTAAGAGCAGCTAATTTCTCTTCACCTGGCTGGGGCTTTGATTTGTCATCAAGAATCCATTGCATCTGCTGCTCAATCTCCCGGGGCTTTAGCAGTCTGCCATCATAGTACAGCCACACTTTGTAATAGCATCCTTTATGGTACACAACAATGTGTTTGCTGTCTTTTATGTGCTGGATAGTGTCTAGAATTGTAACCCAAAGTTTGGAAATGAGCAAGAATTTCCATAATGTACATTTTTAAGTCAATGCAATGCTCAGCTCCAAACAATACCCATTATTTAATCATGCTACATCTATTTTTTAAGCTAAACTTAACTGGTTTACAGACAGTGAGTTAGAAGTACATTGCTGATAATATTAAATGTACCAGCATTTTTTAAAATGTGCTGCACAAAGCAGCAATACTTTTAAAAATCTATTATATATGTCAACGGATGCACCTCTGCAACCTTTCTCTGTGTACCTTATGTCTCAACCAGAGTTCCCTGAGTGTTCCATGAGAGGTTGTGATATTAAAAAATATATATATATATATTTTGGAATGGTACATATAGTAATTTTTGTAGAGGGATTCCTTGAGACCTAAAAATTATTTCAAGGACTTCTCCAGTGTACAAAGGTTGAGAAAGGCTGCTTTTGGAACATCAGCAACGGGGCAGCCAAATATCACTCAGAAAGGGAACTGCATAGATCCTACAGTGGATCTCCTCATGTAAACAAATGGTCCAGAAATACACACACACAGACACACACACACACACCATCTTCCCTCCACAAGTGCAGGTTTGATCTTCACAAATTTGACAATTTGAAATGCACATGTGTGCCCTTTGCCTCATTTTCCTCCTTCCATTCTGGACATGGAAAAGGAAGGCAAGTGCCTGGACAAAAGGCAAGGAAATGGGAGGGCTTGCGTGAGTTTCCTTCTTCCCCCTCCCTGCCAGAGCTTCCCCTTGCCTCCAGCCCTCACGTTAAGAACTCTGAGGCAAAAGGCAAGGGAAGGGGGGGAAGGCACATGCGTGTATCTTCATTTTCCCCTCCAGAGCTCCCCTGCTGCAACCATTTTCTTGCATCTGGCTCTGGTGTGCAAAAGGCAAGTGAATGTGAGGGGGGAGCCCCAGAAGAGAATGGGAAAGGTATTGTGTGTGTGGG
Source organism: Ctenosaura bakeri (assembly GCA_948474755.1). Lineage (NCBI taxonomy): Eukaryota > Metazoa > Chordata > Lepidosauria > Squamata > Iguanidae > Ctenosaura > Ctenosaura bakeri. The sequence goes on along the minus strand of CAOLHI010003980.1, from coordinate 128,272 downwards.
GGTATTCACAATTTTTCCACTTTTGCGAGAGTTCTGCACCCCAAACCTTTGTGAAAGTGGAGGGGCCACTATATCTCTTACCAAAACACTCATCTGATTCATTTTCAACTGTCATGGAAAAGATTCAAACATTCACTGACTGAGAGGTGGTACAATCCTCTCAAGTCCTAAATCATCCACTTTCTACATGGAAAGTATTTTTTTTTCCAGGAATGAGCTGGTGTGAAAATTATGACCCACATCAGACAGAAAATTTGTTTCAAGGCTTCTGTGATGTAACACATTTTGATATACAGTGTGATCATTAAAGACAAAAACAATTAAAGTAACTTAATATTGTACATCTTTCTAGTGAAACAAATGTAAACGTAATCACATTCATGCAAAAGAAACAAGGAATGCAGATATGAAAACTTTCACCACAGTGCAGAACTCTTAAGTTAACTATTGCACAGCAAAGTCACTGCTTTATAGAAGTATTGCTTTTTAAAAATACAATCACCAATTTGGATTTAGTCTCAAAATCTGATCATTATTTTTTCATTACCAATAGAATAACATGCTGAGCAAAGTTGAAAAGAAAAGAGACATTAAAGAGGAGCTACTACTGAAGATATTAGTAATGATCTTAGATAATACAACGGTGTGTTTTTTTTTTAAAAAAATGATCATAAAATTAGGAGGGAAATTGGGCAAAGCATTGAAGATCTTCTCCACTTGATAGTTACATTGTCAAGCGTTACTCCAATTGAACTGACAGTTATATTATGATATTTTACTAAGGTCCAGTTCATGGAAGTATTATGAACCATTTGAGTCTACTTCTCATCATGAGGTCCCAAGGTACACTTCCTTACTCAACTATTTTGTCACAGCACATAATAAAAGCTACCTTCCCAAGAAAAGATCCAGTTTCTTCTTAATGCTAAGTGATTACAGACAATACATTTTCAATCTATTCTTGTACCACAGGTCTGCTTTCTCACAGCTCTGCCTAGCAAGATTTGCAGATGAATACAGTTCAAACTGTTCCCTGCAGTTTTCATATTTATTATATCGTGTGATATACATACTACTTTGCAGCTTTAGCAGCAAAGAATTTGTATAGAAATGTGATATTGGGGAAAAAAGAAAGAAATAAAATTATTCAAAAGACACCTGTTCAGAAAAACACAAACACTGCATGTTTCTGGGAAGATATTAGTGGGGACCATTCATTTCATCTTGATCCAACCCACTTTGTAGCAAGTTGCTACAACATTGAAATGGTTCAAAACTTTAAAGTGGATCTTATAGCAACATGTAATTAAATTACAATGACTTCTTTGCTAGAAAAAAACACACAGCCTCAGCAAGTATACACAGATGTTATAAGCTGAAGCAATGCTACATATACAGAGGATTAAAATGCACATGGGAGGCCAGATACATTGACAGGACTAACACTGTACCTGTCTCTATGCCTGGTATACGGCTAGTGTTGAACATACGTTCATACTGAGAAGAGCACATTGGGATGGTATTGTAAATCATAAGCTGAAAGGAAAAAAGGAAAGTCAAAAAACCCCACACACAAAATTTTCAAAACAAGGAGATTGTATGGAGAGTGTGAATTCTCAAAAAGATTAAAGAAGCAATGGAAACCAAGTGGAGCCAAAGGAACAGAATTTTTTAAAAATGGTAAAGATCACATGAAAAAGAGAAGTCCAGACGGGACAGCAAATAATTTCCTAGAACCAGGATTTTTTTTAAAGGAAAGAAGTAAATAAAACATATCAGAATACAAACCAAAGTCTTTTCTTAAGCATCAAGTTATTCTAAATGTCGTTGGAGATTTTTTTCAGTAACTACAAAATGTACAGCTCACTCACTTTTCCTTAGGCTACGCGCTATGAATATAACATGGGTTATTAGGATGATATATTCAACATGAATTTCAGGCAGTATTTCACACTCTTTGGGTTCTCCGATATTCTTGCCTTCAACTGGTTGCTCTTACCTGTTTCCTCTCCTGGAATACGGGAGGTATTAAACATCCTCTCCCATTGAGCTGAGCAGAGTGGAACAGTGGATCCCATCAGAAGAATCTATGCCGCAAAAGTGCGTTACAATTGTGTTTTACAGATACAGTTAGCACGTGAAGAGAAAAACACATGCCAGGATTAGAGTGATTGTCAGAAGATGTGGAGATTCCTAGGCCACTTCAAACTAGGAGAAATTCCCTACACAGAGAGGGAACTAAATGAATTTCACACATGGTTCACCACCTGCCACTAAAGCAGGTATGTATGCCACCTGATCTACACACATACAGCATGACTTCTCAGCAGGAGACTTTGCCTTGTCTGAAGCAGCTTTCAGAACACAGCTTTCCAAAATTCCTATTAATTTTATTTCCTAAACTCATTTCTGGTCTAATCAGTCTATATCAATTTTTCTTATACTATTTTAGCTGACCAATAGATTCCAAATTTTTTCCTTCCCTCACCTTTCAAGACATATAATATTACATTAATGATCATGGGGAATACTACTTAGATGTTTAATACAACCTAGATATTTAATATGAACAGTTCCATAATGAGACTTTAGTTTAAATTATACTTTAATGTATTACAATATTATAGAGCTCTGCTCTTCTAGTTCTAGAAACAGGCTACTAAACTGCCCACCTACAAAGAAATATGGAAGCAAACTGAAAAGAGAAAAGAAAGATGCAGTCATGTACACCAAGATGGACTGTCCAGAGATATTCATCTGAAAGCATAACATTGCTGAATATGTTTCAGTTCTGCACAACACATTTGTTACTGAATATCTCTACCCAAATAATGACACATAAGGTACCATGAAAGAAATGGTTGAGAGGCATGCAGTGTTACTGTTCCACACTCTGAAGTTCTCTCATTTTCCTGTACGACAACTGTGCAGACTGAACACTTTGACCCTGATTTTTAAATAAAATGTCGTCATCTTTCAAAAAAACACCATGGGAGACTAGAATAGCAGTTATTAAACAGAAGGTGCATAAAACAGAACACTGAAAAGTTTAAATAATAACTTGGACTAGTGCTCTTTTGAGTAGCAATGCATCTGAACCATTAATGGATAAATGCAAGGAACTGAACTACTAAGCAAAAGACGTTATAGGGAAAGAAAAACACTACAGAAAGCGTGGGCAAAATCCATGCTCTCCAAATATGGTTGGATTACTGGCTAGGGGTAATGGGAATTGCAATCCAACAACATCTGGAGAACAGCACTCTGCTCACTCTTGGCAGTGTTGGGTTCAGCAGAGTTGTGCTGGCACTGAACTCTAAAATACAAAAGTTTCTTCCAATGTGCACCTTCCTCCAGGAATGTGCACCTTCCTCCAGGAGCCAAAGTATCACTTCCAATCATGTTTCAGACTTCAGGGGATGTTGGAGGGACTGGAAAAAGCTCATTAAATTACACTCCCTTCCATGAATTGAGGAACAAATCTTGATACAACTCTTCATCTATCCATTGTCCTATTCAAGATAATGACATTTGCATGTGGATGCAGGACTTCTTTATTATGAGTATTTCACGAAGAGTTCAACTTCCTGCTTTGACATCATTACACATATATTTCGCTTGCTTGCAGCATGCCATATTCATATTTAAATTCAGGTCGTTTGAACTGTGCATCCTGACATATTCCTACAAGTCCAAAGGAAGGCATTAAGAGGCTTTCATGCATTATAGCATGAAATGTATGGCAGATAGCCTGTGCGCTGAATGAAAGCCCTTCTCCTCCATTGTTTTTAGACATAAACAGATGGGAAAAATAACAAATAAAAGAGGAGATGCTACTCCTAGAAGCCTTCTGGCCTGATAGTTTTCCTCTAAAACAGCTTAAGTGCTTAAGGGTGGGGCTTTTGGCAGCTGTTTATCCAAAATCGTAGAAAACTTCAAGTAATTTCTGATTTGGGGTAAAAAAGGTGGCACCTCCATAGTTTTGGACAATGGTCTGGGCCACATCTCATCTGATTTGAGGAGGTATTCCTAAGACTTGCCAAAGTAGCTCACCCTTATGTTAAAGAAACTGGAGCTACATAGCAAATGACAATTTGTTCTTTTATTCATGTTAAGAAGTTAGTAGCATTTGAAAGAAAACTTTCAGTTTATATTACATGAAAAATATCTTGTGAAAAAGGCAGCTACTGAAGGCTGACATGTACACTTATTGCAGTAAAGTGACTAATGATGATATATAGGCAAGTTCACATTTTCTGATTTGTCTGCAGTACACTTAATAGAGGTTCTTAATCTGGGGCCTGTGGATTCCCAGGGGTTCACGATGCTTCACAGGGGATCCACGAAAGGCTTGAAGGCTGCTCAGCCCATCTCCTCCCCCAGAGAAACATGGTGATGTAACAGGAATCAAGTCAAAAGGAGGCAGGCAGGCAGAGTGGCTGGCTGGATCTTGCTTGTCACATGGCTGCTCTGCTGCGGGGAGGAGGTGGGCTCAGCAGTTGAGTGACAGCAGAGCTGCCAGCCAGCCAGCCTGCCAGCCAGTGTTTGCCCTTCTTCTCTCTTTCTCCCTCCCCTCGTTTCCAGTGCACAGCAGTCCAGTGTACTATCAGAAATGCTCAAACACCCCCTGCCCTTTTTGTTTTTTTGCTTCCCTTCCTCCTTTGCCTGTCTTGGTCTCCCTTCCTCTTGGTGAAGAACAAAAAAAGTAAGTGTTTGTGTGTGTGTCTGTGTGTGTTGAGGATTCCTGATAAACTGGATAGCTGGAAAAGGAGCGGGGAAAGGCAAATGCTGGCTAGCTGGCTGGCTGGGCCTGCACATTGCTGTTCAATCCATTCCAGCCTCAATCTGGAGGGAAGAAGCACAAGAAAAGTCTTCCCTGCCGCTCCTATGCCTCCCAGAGAAGTGTACATTTATTGTTCCCTTCTCTCCCAATTTGAAGACACTGATGAGGAATTTTAAATAAATACTTGATGAACTTCAGGTTTTTAAATCTTGGGTTAAGTCTTGGCAGTCTGTGGCAACAAAATATATTTAAAGGGAGTCCCTAGTAAAGAAAAGGTTAAGAACCACTACACTAAAGCAAGGTGGTTTCTGTGGTTTAAGACCTATATAAGTTATGATTAATTCAGGCAACCTTATGTCCACATCTGAGATGCCTTCCTATGACATTAAGCAATGATAAGACATTTAAAGTAATAAAAAGCATATCATGTACAATTTCACCTCTCAAGTTTTTATTGTTCCAAATCTCAAACAAAGCTTTGTATTTTGGGGTAATTTTTAATAAAATAGGGATGTACTGAAGATTTTCAAGATTCAGTGAAGGGCCCTGTTTATACAGAAATACTCCGCACTTTTATTTCCATGCCCCATCTTGAGTTCAGGAAACCGCTTGCCCACAAAAGTGATTCAGTGCATTATGTGGCTTCAGCTGCCAACACTACCTTTTCACCTTGTACTTACCCATGTCCAGTTCAGGATTTTTCATACATGATATTTGAACAGGAAAAGGAGTTCAAAATGGGCAACAGGAATGCAGGAAATCTGAAAACTAGTTAAGTACATCAGAACCCCTCCAGATCACTGAACTGTCCAGTTTCAGAACATCCAGCATTAATCTCAAATGATACCAGTAAAGTTCCTATCATGCCCTTACTGAACACTATGGGTTAGACTCAATATTAATCTCAAATGGAGTAACTTACTATGATCAATCAGAATTGCATAAGTGACAGCTTATGTCATTTCAATGAATCTACTCTAATTGGGTATAATATTGTATTTAGCCCAAAGGGTTCAACAGGGAGAAGATAGGAACTTTACTGCTATTATTAGAAGAGGATTAGATACAATGCTGAATCTGGTGCACAGAAGGTGCACACAAGCAGGCTTCACTGCCCCAAAGCCAGTTTTCCTTTTCCAGTGATGTAGAGCCAGCAATTCAACAAACTTTTCTTTCTTTGTTATGGAAATCACTTTCACATTTTGCACATATTTGTATTTATAGCTGAAAGCTATATTCTTCCCGTCAGTTACTTTTCAATATGTAACAAGACTTCTTATGTAAGATTCACATCTGTAACTATTTGAGGAAAATGTACATACTGGTTGGATCTGTTGCCTGTCCAATTTTCTTCTGTATAGCAGGATGGCATGGATAGCATTACCAGCTCTAGCTGCCTGCAAAGTGGTGGGAGTTAAATACAGGAAGCCCTAAAGGACGAAAAGATACAGGAAAGGATATTAGCAGAATCATAATCAAGACTACAACAGTAAGACTAGTTCTCTTTTTTGTAGGGTTGAAAGGAAAGGTTTACAAGTGCATATCTTAATTTTATATAGCTCACAATGCTATAGTTGCTTCATGATCATACTTTTGTTAGATCACGGCCAAAAATGACTATCATATTTTTTCTTACGTGTGCTGGAAGCAACGTGTATCCCTGCTCAGTAGCATCCATGTTTTCACTATTACAACTAACTGTAGTTTTGGGATGGGGAGCTAGATTAAGACTAGGAAAATGGTACAGCATCACTGCCCTTATTATCATGGTTAATGCTATTTTATTTAATGGTGTGAAAGAGTCCAATTAGTGATTTTCCACATCACATCTAATCCCTCAAACACCAATATTTAGTGAATAATCAACTATAGCAGAGTGAAACAAAGAACCATAAATGGAGATGATAGATTTATAGATTCTCATTACATTGGTGAAACCCAGTGACTTTTATTTTCATCAGAAAGTTACACTTATGGAACAAAAAACAAGGTAAGGAGGACAATTTATACCAGTATTTACTCCCACAGCACAGATAGTGAAAGTAAAATCAATAAGAATATAGGTGTTTTAGTCAGTAAAAGTAAAAGTATGGTGTATTATTTAAAAGCATATTTTTTATGGAAGTTTAAAGCAGAGGTTGGCCAGGACATATTGTAAGACAGAATACTATTTCAGACCCTATATAACAAGCACAGCAATCCCTCATACACTTCAACAGGAAGCCCCATCTTGGTGATCCATTTTGGGAAGATCTACATATGATGAAATTATTCAAATAGTGACAACTCAGTTACAGACACAAATGTACTTAGTATCTTAGCCAAGCTGAACTGTACAGCACAATGAAGTGGGCAACTTCTCGTCTTCCAGACATTGTTCAACTGCAACTCTCACTCTACATAACAAAGGTGAGCGATGAAAAGAGTTGCCGTCCAAAAGCATCTGGAAGCCCACATGTAGCCCACTTCACAAAAGTGGGTCTGTGGAAGGTACAAGAACTCTGACAGATTCCTCCATATACTCACCATTGCAAAGTAATTACTGTTCACCATAATAGGCCCACGACCTCGAAGGTAAATGTATTCTTCCCACCAATCACTAACCTATAAGAACAAACAAGATCAAAATAATTAATCAAGACATCAACATATACAAAAGTCTAGAAACATTACTTTTGATAATGAAAGAGAAATAGAACCTTGGTACTGCATCTAGAGGTCTACAATTTTTGTATGGTTTTACAAGACCAGTCAAAGTTTGGGCAATCTGGTTCCCTAGTGGCTTGGCAGAAGCAAATACCTCTGTCTAACAATACAGAAAGTACCTCCTCCTCGATATGTACATACATGGAAAAAAATCCATCATTATCTTCTAGGGAGGAATGGTTGTTGAAATGGATGTTCTTGGTAGAAATGGACAAATTAACTTCTCTGATCAAGAAAAAGTCATTAAGGACATTTTTAAAAGATGGGAAGAAAACTTTGGATTTTGATAATACTTAAGGATTTGATATGTATAAGAAGTGTAAAATGTAACTATAATGAAAGAGGTTTGATTATGTGGGGATGGAGTATAACCGCTGAGAATAAAGTTGAAAGTCATCTTTCATTTTTTCTTGCATTTCTATTTTTCTTTATACACGTTATCTTTTTCTTTCTGCTTGTCTTTTCCTTTTTTCCTTCTTTTTCTAATTTCTAGTGTATTTGAAAAAACTGCTAACAAAAATTATATTGATTATAAAAATTATATTTCATTTTGAAATGCACACACAATTTCTCTGAGAAAGATTGCTGCACTGGTTGAAGTCTGGCAATGGTAACTGGAATGCCATTGCTGAACCGAATAAGCTTATGTCACTCTCTCCTTTCCCTTTGCAGAAAAGTATACTAGGGTGGTATTGCTGCTTTTGGGGCCCACAAGGTCTGCTATTACCAAACAACATCTTAGGCCATTTCCACACTAGACTTCTATAGCGCTATGATTCCACTTGCAATATCCTATGGAATCCTGGGGTTTGCAGTTTCCTCTCTCGAAACTGCAAACCCCAGGATTCCATAGGATGTTGCAAGGGGAATCAAAGCGCTATAAAAGCCTAGTGCAGAAATGGCTTTAGTTTGTCAAATTCCAAAATGAACTAAGCCTATTTGGATCACTTTAAGTCTGGTCTAAATTGGATCGGTCCAGATTAGGTCCATATTGCATCAGATTAGTCTGACATGATTTGAATCAATTTGGTGATGTGGATATTAAAGGGGGGAGGGGGGAGGGGGAGGAGGAGGAGGAGGAGGAGGCGGCGGCGGCGGCAGCCAAATCAGACCCCAAACTAAGCTTCTGCATTGTGCTGTTTCAGGTTTTGTTCACTTTTTGTACTTGTAACAATAGGCATCAGATTTAACTGAAAGATTAGATTGATTCTTGATTAATATCTTATTCTCAGTGCAATTATATACAGATCACACTAACAAGGCAAGCATTGTGAATTTCCAAATAATTTGCCTACTTAAAATAATTAAGTACCATTCAGACTCAAACTAGTAATTTATAACAATTCATTAGATCTAATCTGTTATTCTTAGCATCTGTGACAGCAGGATTAGAACTGATGGTGCTCTCTCTCTCACACACACACACTCTCACACACACATGCACACACACACACACACACAGAGCAATCATGGTTGCTGCTTGTCCTGTTTGCTGAACAAGGTAGAATTACATAAAAGCTCATACCTTCCACGGACAAGATTATCATGTCTTACCTATCACCAGTTTCTATCACCAACACATAAATGAGAAACAACGTACTGAAATGGTAGGTAACATTTCCTTTTGCAGAGTACTGTGATTTTTATTTAATTAGAAAAGAACTTGGAAAACTTAAAAGCAGGATGAAAGAAGATTTGAGAAGTTGAAACTATATGATTTCAGAAAAGCTTCTGATCCATTGACTTACATAGTTTGTAGCCCACCAGGACTTGAGCTTTAAGTACCACTGCAGCTTTGGCCCCAAATTAGTTGCAAAATCTTTGCCAAGAGCTTCCATTCTTTTAAACTGCTCATCATTCATAAGTGGACGAACTGATTCCAGATACTGAAATTGGTAAGAAGAAAAGGTCTGTCAGCATCGCAAGGCCTCTAAAAACACCCCCTCGGTCCTCCTAACACAAACATGCAGAAAATGAAAGTAACATCCAGGGCAATACAACAGAGCAACATGATTGGCAGTGTTGCTTGGTGTGACGAAACAAAACTGTCCTAACAGCACAACTTTCTGATGGTACAAGCCATTGCTGTGTTTAGAACATATTGAATCACGACATTTAAACTATGGCCCTTTTCACACGTGGGCGGCGGAACGGGGCAAGCCACGCCAAAATGGGGCTTACCTTGTTCCGTCGCCACGCAGAGCAGCGCATTTCGCTGCTCTACATGCAGCAGCGTCCCGCGGCGTCCTCGGCACCCGGCAGCGCCCAAAATGGCGGATTTTGACTGGCGGAACCTCTCCACCAATCGGAGAAGCTCACCAGCCGGAAATCCCGCCCCCTGCCCGATCTGCAGGGACGCCCTTTCGAGTGTCCGTAAATCCATACAGGCGCTGCAACGGGGCTGGACGCCCCGTGTCTTTGAAAAACCACATAAAACGTGGTTTTTCAAAAGCACGTGGCGCTGCCACTTGCGGGCGCCCGACTGCGGATTGGCGTGTGGATTTACTCGCAAGTAATCCACCCCAATTCGCGTAATGGTGTAGACGACCTCCGTGGAGGTCGATCTACACCGTTTTTTAAACCCCACGTGAAAAGGGCATATGAATCTATAATCTGTATATAATTGGTTTGTATCTCAAAAGAATTAATCAGCCCTCAGAAAGTTATCCAGTTTCTAAGCTGCTTCAACCTGTTCCATAAATTTTAAGGATGGAAGCAAAAACTTGCAGGGCTATTCTTTAATTACTGATATTTTCTTGCCTCTCCTGACACCTGGTATACATAATCATTGTAGCAGTAACCATACAAAAGATCAGCTCTTCAGTCTGACTCAGATGGGTGTTCCCAGCTTGCTGATCTATGGTTTACTAAGCTGGAAACAAGTGTCAGACCATGCTTTCAACAACAACAACTACTACAACAACAAATATATATTCTGGACATTTTATAGTAGCTTACGTTACCTTCAAGAGATGTGACCAAATTTCTAAAGGTATTTGTAGAGTTACATCAGCATATTTTCCTATGTACATCCTTGACCTCTTTTACACTTTGATAGTTGAATTCATGGATCTTTAAAAGGATATGCAGCTACTTTCATCTCATTTCTTTCAGGGAAAAATATACCTAAAACAATCCTTTCCCTCCTATAAATAGGTCTAAATCTCAGTAAGACTCTCTGAAACAATGGAACTGTTGACATTAAATTCCTCATTGATTCAGTGAGTCTATTGTAGTCTAACAATAGGCCAAAGTTACTCGATCCACCTATCGATTCATCATCTAATGAAATTCTGAGAACAAAATCTTGTGACAAAAATGATCTCAAACTTCTAAACCATCTACAGATTACACAATGCAGACAATAGATAAAAAAAACAGGAATCTATAGTCCTTAAATATCTTGCCTTTAGGGGTATAAATGTAAGCTAAAATAAGGGTGTGCTAATAGATAACACTATACTTGATTTCACTGTAAGTGAAAGGAGACATACCGCATCCAGAACTGAGTTAATCAGATATCATGCTAATTTTTTACTGATGCATGTTTGGGAACAAAGCAAATCAAGGCAGGCATTCCATCTGGAATTACATTTGGGGAGAGGGCAAGTTTCCAAAAATCTAACACACCCTATTTACAGTATCTTTAATAGGTGGAACAGGAAGCCGTGGCAGAGATGTCTGGAAACTGTATAGCATTGGTTTACGACCAGAGAAAAGTTTCACCAGTGTCTGAAAATAAAAGAGAGAAAAAAATGAGGTTTTGTTGAGTAGTAGAAAAGAAGTGTTTGACCTGTTTCATAAATGTGCACTTAATACTTTGAACTTGCTTCCTAGGAGATGACAGTCAAAGGGCAGATTCAAACATGGATCTCTTGCTGCTGTTAACTCACTTATAAAGAAACTATCCCATCTCAAATCAGTTTTTTCATATGGCTAATCTTGTTTAGTTTAGCCTTGCTAAATCAGTAAGGTGCCGTATATGTTAATGTTACAGTACAAATAAATATCCTTTTAATTCTATTTTTCTCCTTTGGAATGTTCTTAGTGGTAAAATTGTCAAAGAGAAGGGAAGAAAGTATTCTATGGAGATGGACAGAGCACTCAAATCTTCAGTGATTAAATTAGCAGGATGACCAACTGAACTGCCAGGAGAAGATGTATATAGGTCTTCAGACTTACAGGAGGATTCTGTTACTTAGCCTGTGAAAGAGGACTGGGCTACAACAGGCACTCATCTTTGTCAAAGTGCCCTAGCAGTCTTATGCCCAGGGGTCATAAGGTTTTCATAGGCCTTCCTGAGACATTGTAGTGGTTGGCCAACCAGATGTTTGCCAGCCTGGGGGATGGGCTCACCCAAGCGGACATGGAAGGTTTCTTGTGTGGTCTGCATAGGGAGCTTAAAACCATTCTTGCAGACACTTACATTCTGGCTCAGATCTTCCTCCTGCTTTCCTACTTTTTGGTTTGGAGCTTGCAGGTTCTTACTTGTAATGGGGATTATGTGCATACTTTATATTATTTTAAATTTTTGTCACAACTTCAGACAGTTTTCACATGGGGCCAGATCAGTCTGGGGAGAAAATAGGCTTACATGTCCATCATCCCTAGTTCAGGGGTCCTCTTAAAGGATCCTGACATGAGGCATTCATGGGGATACCCAGCTTGTGGGTTACGAAATCTGTCTCATTCACAGCTGACAGAGGAACTATTTCAGCCATGTGGAATGCTGCCACTCCGTATCCCCTCCAGCACCAGGCTGTGGGAAGAGGGGATGGCGTTCCATCACTTGGCAGATGGGTTGACTGATGCCTAGACCAGGAGTGGGAATCATGTGTGGCAATCCAGATGGTGTTTGAATACAGCTCCCAGCATTCCTCAGCACTGACTCTGCTGACTAGGCCTGCTTGGAGCTGCACATGATTCTCATCACTGACCTCGATCCTTGCCCCAAGGCAGGCCAAGGTTTTTCAGTTGTAACCAGCAAAACTGTGGCCTTTTGTATGCTAATGAAGTTTCCCTGGTGTTACTTTGCCACATGCATTCCACTCAGCTGTAGCCACTAGGGCCATGGCTTTGTCTCCAAATAGATGAATTTTGAGAAAGAATATGTGCTTAAAATGGGTTTGCACACTGCAGTTTTAAACTGGGAAAAGTGTTTAAACTATCCAAAGTTTCACCTTCTAGTCAAGTTTTTATACACACTAGACTTGCAAGTATAAATATCTGAAGCTACTGCTTCACAGAACTCTTGTCAATAACAGGCTTACATATTCTTAGATGGCAAAAGCCATGCTATGATAGGCATTGCCTAAGCAGGAGACTTCTGTCTCTAGTACTTCCAAGATGATACAGCATAGTGAATTCTAAAATTCCATTTTCAAGACAGCAATTCTTATATTAAAAGCAAAGCTTACTTACAAATGTAATTTAAAAAGTCCCTCCTTAACCACCGGGGGGGGGGCAGATTAGATCTCTCAAGTTTCTTAACCAAAAGTAAAGTTGAAAAATGGCAAAAATAAAAAATAAAAAATAAAAAGCAACAGAGAGGGAGCTCAGGGAAAAAACAAAAATAGTCAGGACTGTTTAGTAAGGGAGAACGCTGCTGCCTAGCAAATAAAGCTAGTTACATTAAGGCATCTCAAGCTCTTGAGAATTTCAGTTCCCATAGAATAAAAGAAATATTAGGTGTATTTTTCAAGATGCTTCCCAATTCAGTTATGATGATAAATGTTTTCCTCACAGTATTTAGGAGCAAAATTCAAGATGACAAATTCAAGATAGAGTATTAGTCATAGCTTGTTCACACCACTCAAGCTAAGCGTTGTAAGAAAAAAAATGAAGTGTTGAATTTGTAAGACATGCCAAAAATCCAGCCAATGAAAGTGATAAGCCAGGTTGACACAATGCTCTGGTCCCTTACCCTTCCAGATAGAACCTGTATTCAAATCAGAAAGCTCTTGAAATCATATCTGAAGAAAACTATCAGACATCTCTTTTGCAACTGGCTTCTATTTTCCACAGAAGCATTCAACAGACTAGTCCTCATGTTCCAGTTGAATTCCTTCTACAGTTAACCAACACATGCAAGGAACACAAGACATTGCTGTAGACAAGGCAGCTGTTTGTTTATTCCTAATACCTGTTAATTACTCTCTAAACCCAACCTTCTGTCCTTCTAGATACGCTAGAATGCAACTCTTACAACCTCACAGTCAGGCTGGGGAAGAATGCTGTAACCTAATAATTATCAGGACAAGGTACAGTGTGATCAAAGGCAAAATAAGGTTTTTAAGTGGGTCTGCTTAACAACATGGTGCATTCCTCTTGCAACTATTCCTCCCAATTAAAAGGAAATACATTCACAATATTTCTTCATAAACTTTCTTTGGGCCTGAGGTTTGGTTCTTCACTCATTTTATCAGGCTTTGTATTCCAGTATTCAGGACAACTCATTAACAGACTGGAATTGAATAGCTTTGTCTGATAGCTATTCACACTGCAGCCACATTTCTCACAAAGGCAGGACGTAACCAAATCGAAAATGTTCAAGTAATAGGTAGGAGTACTCAGCTATGTAAACAAATTTCCATTTTCCCCAAAACCATAACTCAATGTGACTTATAAATCAAAATGAGTACAATGTAGCTAGAAACATACAAAAACCAACATTAAAACAGAATTAAGCTATGAAAAATTATAAAAGCAATTTAAAATATACAATTAAAACAATAAAAAGTAGATAAAAACATCAGTGCAATTAAAACAATACAGCACCCTCTTTAATACTCCTTTCTTTAAAACTCCCTGTTTACAAAAAGCTGTGGGAATAAAAAAAGTCTTTGCTTGCTAATGGAAGGACTGTTAACAGTGAGGCCATTTTGGTTTTCCTGGGAAGGGAGGTCCAGAGCTTTAAGGACACTCACTGTAAAGGTCCTCTTTTGTGTTCCCACCAGCTGTGCCTATGAAGGTGGTGGGAAGGGTTCACTATACAGGCATAACTATACCTGCGTAGGGGGTTGTGGCAGGAGGACAACTGTGCACTGGTACAGCAGCCATGAAGGAAATAATGAAAGAGGTTGGAAAGATAGGTTACTTGGACCTGGTAAATTTTGTCTGGCTTCCCTCATTATCGTTATATGACTCTCTACATAATACATCAACAATAATCTGGCCTAAATCTGGTAAAGATTACCTCAACTCCATGTTCTACTTTATGACAAATAACTCTTACCATCCATATCTTGGTTCCTGTAGAAAGCTTGCCATGTTCAGCAAACATCCAACCATGGTAGGAAAGCAGCATCTTTAGTGTGTAGCGCATTGAGAAAATAAGAGCCACCCAGAGCCCAGTTCCAAAAAGAATCCCACTGACAATATTCTGTGTTTGGTTGGACATATAGCCACTATTGAAAAGAAAAAAACAACAACAGAGAGAGCATCTGTGAAACCATTCTGATGAAAAGTAAAACAACAGAGCATACTAGGAAAGCCAGTGTTAATAAGAAAGGGTTGATCTGAACTTATGACAAGGGCTGAACTGAAGTGCCAATTTAACAACCCACTGGCAGGTGGCAAATTTGGGAGTGGGAAAGATACAGATGAACAACTCAAATGGTTACCAGTAGGACGTCGGTACTATCTCTCCCTTCCTTTTTTTAAAAAAGTATTTCAAAAGCAGTTGCTATTGCAGCAGTGTTTAGAATAAAGCCTAGGGGCTTTTTCCACACTCCACAATTATAGCACTATGGTTCCACTCTAACTGCCATGTTTCTGTCCCATGAAGTTCTGGGATTTGCTGTTTAGGGAGAGGTATTTAGAAATCTCAGCCACAGACTTCTAGTCCATTACAAAACTACAAATCACAGGATCCCACAGGTTGCAGATACGACAGCTAAAGTGGAATCATAGTGCTATAATTGTGTAGTGTGAAAGGGACCCTGGCCATGCACCCCACTGTTTGCTCTTAGAACCCAGGCATCATGGGATGCTCTCCTATAGCCCTCCCCTGCAACTGTGTTGACAAGGCTTGACATTAAAGTGGAAAGACATTTCTCTTGTTTTTAACAGTTCATAGTAATCTTAATACAAGTCAGCCACCAAATGTAGGTAGCATTCTAAAATAAATTAAAAGGAAAAAGAGAGTGAGAACCCAGAAAGGAAGTGAGGAAAGACACTGTAATTCATCATAGGAAACTCTTCCTTCTGCTCTATTTTAGCTATAACTCTATTTTAACTATTCTAGCTCTTATGTCCTCCGATTATGCTCCCTATATTGAGGGAGAGTTGAAATGTGCCCTCCCTAGATAAATAACTTAACTGCACACATGTTTATTGAAGATGCTAATGTCAAATAACTTCACACTCATTTAAATTACCCATATTCAGTCATACAATTATTAAAGTGCTTAATATTTTGGTAAAATGTTATGCCTAATGTAACCTGAAGACAGAACTCTGAAACACTATCAAAGGATCCTGGGATGATATTGTAAATTACAAAAGATTTTTTAAAAAATGCCTGTACTTTATTTAACAAACACTTGTGTGTATTTTTATTCAATGTGTATTAAATACTGAACAGTGGTATTCAAAAGCTACAACTCTTTGTAGTGTGTTTGCAATTCCCCAAAGGAGCTTTCTTTTTGACTTCATGGCTCAGAATATTCATGTCATATAAAAAGAAAGTATCACAACCTGAATCACCACTCCAAGATCTTCTTTGGCATGGATTTTAATCTAAGCCATAAAAGAATGCAACTATCCTCAGTTGTAAATCTCCATCCTTCCCATAGACACTATGTTAAAATTACATTTCTCAGAACTCCTGATAGGTGGCTTCCTGCTTTAGGAGGCATAAGCACTGAATACAAAGATCTGTATATGCATAAACATACACAGAAATACACATATATATGTAAAAATATGATAAAGACTTCCTTTCATCTCTCCAACACTAATGGTAGGTGGAAGGTAAGTGGATGGGATGGAGACAGTAGGGGACGCAACATGTATAAGATCAGGTCCTACTGAGTTTGGTTCAGAATAAGATGAAATGTTTAAAAAATAATTAAAATTAAAAAAAATAATTTGACTTAAACAGCTCAGCTCTCTTCTGAGCCAATGGAAAGAGAAGTGTCATTTCATTTATCACCAATACATATCAGAGGAATCAATAAGAAATGAGGGCGCTCTTTACTTACGTTGTATCAAGGGTCCGGTTGATTTTAGCTATTAATCCCAATGAAGGATCTATTTTAGCGTACATTGTTGACATAACTCCTACCACTACAATCAGCCAACTTGATGGGCTAGCAGGATAAACTCCTGTGATTATGCCATTCTGGAAAGATAAGAAGCCAGCAATTAATTTTATGGATTTTGAATCCATATCCAGACTAATGCCAACTAAGTTGTTATTTCAGTCTTCCTTATGGATCACCATTACATATAAGTAGCAAATGAGCTTTGCAAATGAATAAAAGTGTTTCTTAAGCAGACTTGGAGACTAATTATTACTACACTTCTGGAAATCTGATAGCCTTAATTTGTAGAAAGGTGTTTGAGATGCTGAAAGTCTGTATAATTGTAAATTCTTCCAACAAATGCCCATATCAGGAGAAGGCTGCTCTATTTGCTCCTATAGTGACAGACCTTCAGATGTTTGCCAAGTGCATTCATTTTCCTAAAGCCATCTGATATCACCATAGTGGGTGCATCAAGCATTTTGTTTATGATGTTGCATGCCTTCAAGACGTTTGTGACTTATGGCAACTCTAAGACAAATTTATCATGGAGTTTTCTGGGGCTAAGAGTATATGACAGATCCAAGATCACCCAGTGGGTTTCCATGGCCAAGTGGGGTACTGAACCTTAGTCTTCAGAGTCCTAGTACAACACTTAAACTGCTACAACATGCTGACTCCCTGTTTTATTTATAGCCTGCATTTTCTCAAGACTGGGGTTCAAGGAAGCTTGCAGATTAAAAGGAATATAGACCATATGTATGTAAAAACATACAAGAATAAGTTAAAAAAGGTTACATTTCTATTTCTCTCCTAATTTCTTATACATAGTATTACTTTTACAGTGTGTTATAAATCATACTGGTTATTTATTTTGATTATGTATATCTAACTCTCATTTTCATTATACCAGTTGTTATTAATTATACTCATAATTAACATTTTCAAAATATAATATTAGTAACTTTATTCTTATTTCTATCCTTTTCAAAATATAATATTCATAATTTAATTATTATTATCCTAAACCATAACTATCATTATTTAATGACTCTTATGACGTACTTACCAATATACTGTTTTTTTCACCTATTCAACCTTAAATTAAACCTATCACTTTCCTTTTCCTTTCCCTTCACTTTTATGTTTATGTTATTTTTTTGCTTTTTTTTCCAATAATTTTTTTAAAAAAATGAAGTTGAAAACTGTATTAAGCTATTTGTAAAATTAAAACCTTTTAAACCATTAAAGGCACAGAGCAAAAATAATACTGCACCCTAAACCAAAAAGCCCTCATACATGTACAAAAATCAGGTCCCAAACACCTGCTGAAATTGGAAGGTCTTCATCTGCTGATGGAAGGACAGTAAGGAAGGCACTATCCTAGCCTCTGTAGGAAGGGAATTCTAGAGTCAGACAGCAGTCACAGAGAAGGCCCTCTACCATCTTATACCTTTGTCACATCCCATTTAGACTACTGTAACATGCTCTATCTGGGGCTATTTTGAAAATTGCTGATGCAAAATTCTGCAGCCAGACTGTTGATCAGGGTGAGTTACAGGGAACGTGTGATTTTCTTGTTACAACAGCTTTCCTGGCTACGAGTCTGTTTCTGGGCAAAACTAGAAGTGCTAGTTATGGTATACAAATACCCATAGATAGGTATCCAATAGCCATCAGAAAGATTGTATTCTTCCATATGACACTGCCTGGGCTTTGAGATACTTGGGGAAGGCCATTCTTTTTTTTTCTTTTTTTCCCCCGTCACCCAGAGGCAAGACGGCTACTCCTTTGTGCCTGTTCCCAGACTGTGGGACATTCTTCCAAGGGAGGACAGGATGGACCTCTCACTGTTGTCTGTCTACCAGTAAAGACCTTTTTATTGAGAAGAATTTAGCAGCTAGGCAAGAGTGAAATAAAAGTGTATTTCTAATCTGAATGGGTACTACCATCTTAAATTGTTTTAAATAGTCTTTAAACTATTTTTAAAGTCATATAAACTTATCTGTTTTGTGCTTTTTAACTATTTACTTTTATTCATTTTATTATTACATTCTTAGGGAAGATACATGGGACAGAAATAAATAAGTGCAAGGAAAAATTCTCAGACAGGCAGGGGCTATTTCCCTTTTCCTTTGCTCCCTCCTTTCACTCTTCCCTATAGCTGTTTATTTTGAGTTTATTAAATTTGGGTGGGAAGATTGAAAAGTAGCTTGAAGTGACTGTGTGGAAAATTGGCAGGTGAGAGATTCACTGCCTCTCCACCAACATTAGTTTTACGCTGTAAACATGGGTGTTCAGAACCCTGCATTTGTAGCAGTGTGTAGCTCTGCCATGAGCACAGATAGGGGCCCTTTTCTCACGGGGTGCAGAAATCGTGCCGCTACGATCCAGGCGGGTTTTCCCTTAATCCCCATTAACACGGACTGAAATTTTAGGAGCGTTCTCACGGCTCCATAGAGAAAAGGCTTAGGCAGCATCAATGCATTCACACAATATTACCATGGCCACTCCCACAGGTGTCCTTTCCCCGTCCTGTCTGGCAGTGATTGGCTGTGCTCAATTTTTAAAAGAAACACTCTGAGCGTCATCACAGACGTCAGTACGCACGCGTGTCCCCTTACATCCTCCAACGAACCCCCCCCTGTCCTGCGACTTTCTTTGGAGCCGCCGTAGAGACATTTTCCCCCTTCTGTCTTTCTGCTTGCTTTCTGCTGTTTTGTGTATGGAGCACAAGCTGCTGACGAACATTGCTGGGGTGCTAGCGCCACTAATGACGGTCCTTTCAGCCTTGATAGCAGCACTGGAAAGCACTGGGGGCGGTCTTGTCGCTTCTGCTGGCCACGCCTAAATCCCTCCCTCTCTTGATCCCCTGCACGAATCAGTACGCACTGTCACTTTTTCACAAAACGACGAGCATGGATTGGAGGAAAAAAAACACATTTCTTCTGGTTTTTTAAAAGTGCGCGCGAATGCTGGATGGTGGTTTCCCCGCGCGGATTGAGGTGAGAATCAAAAAAATTAAATGCGACTCGGTTCTCTCTAAGGTGAAAAAGGCCCCCGTTCGAGGTTGACCTGGGAAGATTTAATTACCCCGTGAGAAAAGGGCCAGGGACTTGCAAAATAAATTACCTTGAATCTGATGAACTTCTTCTTCCAGGAGTAGAGACCAGACAGGTAGATCTGCCTGAGAGCTTCATGGCTCATGCGAAGGTCTATTCCATCTGGGGTTACAGTAAACTGAAATGCGACTGCTTGATGAGCTTCCGCCATTGTTAGAATGTATCTGTCAAATGGAAGAATTTTTTTTAAAAAAATGTGGTACATGATAAGTAACACAAAGTTATACAGTAACACAAAGTTATACAGTGTCTATTATCTTGCTGTCTGTTCATTTGCACAACTCATTTTCCAAATATTCCAAACTGCATCATGTTTCATCAATCATAAGGAAGCAAAGACTTTGCCCAAAGTAACTCCTACAACAGGCTGTTTCTGAATAAACGTGAAAGAAAGGGGAACTAAGGCAGGGAAGTTTGCCTGGTGTTCACTGTGATCTTATTTTTGCTTCCATATAAAGATCTTTTTATTTTCCTAGGCACATAACGTGCAACGAAATTGTTTTAACACCTATTTTTGTTGTTCCACTACTTGCAATTTTATTATTTTGGGGTTATTCTTTTTACTTTTTAAATTATGCAAAATCATTGTTTCTCATTGAAGGAAAGGACAGAAATTTATAAAGAAACACAGGCAAAGCCAAAATTTATGTAGCACTGTTCTCAATTATTCAAAGTATTTTATATAAATTATAGTAATAATTACAATTGTCCAATATAACTATTTATATATTACAAATGTGGGACTGGCATACATATCAAACTTTTGGATCTGTGCATCCCCTCTGGGACACTCATTCTGGCACAGAAAAATTTCGTAGTTAGAAAAATAGATATTAAAACAGATATGTTAGTATGGCAACAAATTAGAGTCATTTATAATTTTCTTTAGCCCATTCACATGATACTGCAGTAAATAAATATCTAACCATATGAAAAAAGGAAATAAAGGTTGCAAGTTCAAAACCCCAAAATCATCATATCACGTTCATTTTCTCTTAGATAATCAATCAGTAATTTCTACTCCTTTACAAAATCATCTTTCGTGGATGCTATCAATCTATTAAACCATTCGGTCATTGGTGGGATTTCTGATTTCTTCCAATACTTAGCATAGACTAGTCTCACTGCTAATAACATATATTGAAGCAATTTCTGTTGTAGCTTATCATAGCTAGTATCTTCTTGCCAGATTCAAAGTAAAAATAATTCAGGAAACTTGGTAATTTGACATTTCAAATTTTTTAAAATTATATTCTGTATTATCCTTCAAAAATGTTTAGCCTTATCACAAGTCCCCCACATATGATATAAAGATCCAATACGGTTTTGACGCTTCCAATAATTATTGCTCATTGCTCAACTATTGCTTTATGCATCTTAGAAAGTCTTTCTGGTGCAAGATACCAGTGTAGCATCATTTTATAATAATTTTCTTGTAAGTCATAGCAAGGTATGTTTTAATTTCTTTTTTCCATAATCTCTTCCACTGTCTCATATCATATATCCAAAATTCTTTGCCAGATTGCTCATGTATTCTTTCACTTGCTCGTCTAGTCTACATTCTTTAAGGGAGCACAAGGCCAAGAAGAAAATCAATTGAAATAGTCCTTGGATCATTCCTTTCATAACCACATTGCACTTTTAATCAGAGAAGATGGTATGGACTCTAGTTAACATCATGCCTGATCACCGATCATACTGGCTGGAGCAGATGGGAGTTGTAGTCTGACAATATCTGAAGGAGGACCACACATTTTACCTCTTTAGCCTAAAACTCTGGCAGCTTCATTTAACACGATCTGTAGCGATTAAAATAAATCTCCAGACAGCTCTATAATCTAGGGGGAGTAGGGGTGTAGTATACACATTTGTGCTATTAACAGAAGAGGATTGCACTGAAACTTCACAGAAATGGTTACAAGAAGATAGAAGCATACAATAACAATAGTGCAAAGGACAGTTTTGTCATATTTGTTGCCCAGTGCTAACAATGGCAGCCCATATCTAATGATTTTGATCAAATTAAGACAAAGTGAAAGAGCTGAATGACAGCGTGCCTTGCCTTCCAGAGAACAGAAGATTTCAATATACAGTCAGTCTTTCATATTCACTAGGTTGGGGCACAGAAATGCTGCGAAAGTGGAAAAATCACAAGTATCAAAATGTGTGTGTCTGTATCTGTGGGAAGGGGCCAAGGCATGGTATGGAGAACAGGCATCCAGGATCCAAAACCAGGTGAGGGAAAAGAGAGGAAAAGGGGGTGGGTCTCATGGTGGCCCCATACTTCCTCACTCTTACCCATCTCTTGCCTTGGATGAGGGGGCATCAGGAGAGGGTTTGTGGTGATGAGGAATAAGTATGTGAGCCACCCTTAGCAGACCAGGCAGTGGCTGGTTGAAGAAGAGGAGGAGGAGGAGGAGGAGGATGGAGGAGGAGGACCAAAGGCTCATTTTAAAAAGGAGGCTATGTGGCCTGATCAGAGCTGCGGAATGGAAAGGTTCCCTTGGGAAAGAAGTGCCTGAGGTGGGGGGGGCAAGGGTGGGTGAAATCTGCAAATAATCAAACCCGTGAAAGTGAAACTCACAAGTGTGGAGGACTGACTGTACAATACTTTGCAACAGTCAAGCATCATTCAAGTTTAAGCAGAAGTCCCCACTTCAAGAGCAGACACTTAAAAGGTCTGAGGCATTCTTCCAACAACACTAGAGTTGTGAAATACCGGAGTTTTGGGGATGACGACAACTGTTTCTCTCTCTTGTTACAGAAGAGACCATAAAGCTTGATGGCAGAGCACATGTTTTTTGCATGCAGGCAGTCCCCCTAGTTTCCCTCATGGAACCTCCAACTAAAAGGATCAGGTAACAAACAAATGGAAAATATTCTGCTGGAGTTTTGAACAGCTGTTTTTACTCAGAGTGAACAATACTGGACAGTGTGCACAAATAGTCTGATCTGTTATAAAAATGCTTTCTATGGTCTCAGTGATTTTTCTTCTAATTTTCACTTTTTTCCAGCATTAAAATATGTAGAAAATGTAGGGATTCCTATATTTAGGAATTTTTAACGTATTCCCAAGAACTGGATGGTGAGAATGGACTTCCAACTAATCAAATGGATCTTTGACACACCAGATACAGTCAGCTCTACATATCCACAGATTCTATATCCACAAATTCAACCAACCATGGCTTGAAAATATTAAAAAAAAAAAACCAGAAAAGCAAACTTTGATTTTGCCATTTTATATAAGGGACACCACTGTACATAATGGGACTTGAACATCCACAAATTTTGGTATCCATGTGGGACCCCAGAATCAAAACCTAGCAGATACCAAGGACCCACTGTATTAATATATTATACAAGCAGAACAACTAACAACAGATATTACATAAAGGTGAATGGATGCATAGATACACTGATATGCAATTGTCCCTCCAATTTTGCAAGGATTTGAGGCATAGAATCCTTGCAAAGGTGGAAAAACTGCAAATAACTCCTCCCTTCCCCCATTTCCTTTTGTTCCCCCCTTCCCATTCCTATGCAAAACAGAAGGGAATAAGGGGTGGGGGAAAGCTTGCACAAGCCTTCTTTTTCTCCTCTGGAGCTCCCACCTACCCCTTCTCATGCAAAAGGGAGGGGAAGGGGGTGGGGGAAGGCTCCCCCTGCCATTCCCATGCATTTTGCCCTGGCACATACAGCTTGCATGAGCCTTGCCCCCCCCGCCATTTCCTTCCATTTAGTCTCAGTGCAAGTTCTCCCTGCTGGGGCAGAATGCATAGGAATGGCAGGGGGAGCTCTGGAGGGGGGAAAGGAAGGCTTGCAGGAACTTCCCCCACTCCACTTTCTCTTCTGTTTTGCATGAGAAGGGGAAGGAGGGAGCTCCGGAGGGAAAGGAAGGCTTGCGCAAGCCTCACTCCCCCATTTCTTTCCATTTTGCCTCAGCACAAGTTCTTCCTGCTGGGGCAAAATGCATAGGAATGGCAGGGGAAGCTCCAGAGGGGGGAAAGGAAGGGTTGCATGAGATTTTCCCCACCCCTTTCCCTTCCATTTTCACAGGAAGGAGAAGGAAGGAGCTCCAGTGGGGGAGGAAGGAAGGCTCATGCAAGTTTTCCCCTCAACCCTCCCTTTTCCTACTGGATTGCATAGGAAGGGGAAGGAAGGCGCTCAGGAGAGGGAAAGGAAGCTTTGAACAAGCTTTCCTCCACCACCATTCCCTTCTGTTTTGCCTCAGTGCAAGTTCTTTACACTGGGGCAAAATGCATGGGAATGGGGGGAGGAGAAGCGGGGAGGCATGCACACTTGTGAATAATCAAATTTGCAAACATCAAACCTATAAATGTGGAAGGAGAACTGTACAGTATATTATTTATAGGGGAACTGATTTTATAACATATTACTGTAGTCTATGTATTATTATATTGTTAATTTTGGAGGACTAATTTTTTAAAAAAGAAATTAGAAAGAAAAGATTTAAGGACTCCTGTATGAAAAGGACAATTATAATTATATAGTTAACTAAGACAGAGGCAGTGTGGTATAGTGGCTTGAATACTGGGATACAAATCTGGAGACCAGGCTTTAAATCCCCACTCAATCATGGAAACCCATTGGGTGACCTCAGGCAAGTCACACTCTCTCAGTCTCAGAGGAAGACAAAGGCAACCCCCTTCTGAATGAATCTTACCAAGAAAATCATGTGGTATTTTGAACTTAGGGTAGCCATAAACTGGAAATGACTTGAAGGCACAAAATGTTAATTAAGAAACTAGGGCCATTTCTGCATGAGGTCACAATCCCACAACAGCAACAGGTTATTCCCAGTCTAGGAGTCGTGCTATCACACAACACCGTCACTATCCCAAGCATTACAAATCAACCTTATAGTATTTCCAGAAAACAATCCATTAAGTCTCCTTTAGCACTACAATCCCGACAGCCTTGTCAGTGTGGTTCCATAATAGTGCTTGATCATGCTTCTTATTGTCACAGATCCAGGAGTAGGGATGTGTGAGCGTGCCCAGCTTGTCCCTCCCTCAGTGACTCCCATGGTGTGGCAAATTTGGAATCTACCACCTCTCCATGTTTATTTCAAGTTTCTCCTTTGAGTTAATTTTTTAAAAAATTGTAATACATTTTTAGTGTTACAGCACAAAATTGCAATAGTGTAGTGGCATATCATGACATTACAATGTGGCTGCACTAGTATGGCTTCCAAAAAAAAAAAGCAACCTCCCCTCTCCCCAACCAATCAGGAATTGTGGGACAGGGTGAAGGCAGGGAAAGGGAGTGGCCATGGACACTGTACTATGGAAGGAACCCCCACGGCAATACTGCTACTCATCCATTTAAGGTCGAAGGGTGTGGAAGAGAGTATCCATAACCTAAAACCTTCATGGAAATGGCAATGCTGGGATTATAATGGAAGAATGCACTATTGAGGTATGGTGCAGAAAGGGCCTTGGACTCTGAGGCACTAATATTGGAAGTGTCTATCTTTTTCTTGTTCAGTGTGAGAAGCTGAGTTATTTTCCCCAGCAAGTTCATGAATTCTGCTACACACAAACATGTTACCAGCTTCCCAACATATTCATCCGGGCTGAAAGACAAAAACAAGAGATATCAAATGCAACTCTGAATTAGCTGAGAAACATCTTCTCACAACACAGACGTAAAGATGAGCTCCAATTAATTAAGAGGCCCTAATAATGATAGTGATACTACACTTAGTTATGCTTCCCATAAAATAATACAAAATAAAATAAAAAAGCAACTTGAGTTTGGCAATCCAAAGAAATGTCATTCAATATTAGAAGCAGACAGCTGGGTATTGAAAGAAGAAGAACTGCAACTCATAACTTTTTAAGATCATTCACTTGCTTCCTAAAGAGGTTTTAATAGTTGGCTGCAGAGCCCTTCCCTACTTCCACGTTTCTGAAGCAGTCACGTGTTTGTCCAGAAAAGTAGGTAAAAGGGCACAGAGTTACAGCGCATGCGTCTCAATTTAGAAATGCAGATCCCCAGTCTACTGCAAAGACCGCAGTAGCCACGTGAAACTGCTAAAATGAAAAGAAGAGGAAATGTTTATCTCAGTCGCTGGCATACCATTTGGCAATGGATTTGTATACAGACCTTGCACGCAAATGGTACACTTGGCTACTTTAAAAAAAAAAGCTTAAGATGGTATTTTCATTTAGCAGTATCTACGTAGTTTTATTCTCTATTTTTAAAAATAACTACCTGAGTAGTCATAGCAACATATGATTTAAAAAAATGCACATGGCTAAGTTCATTTCCAGTATTATGCCAGAGAACTACAGGAAGGCCAGGTTATAGAGTTACAAGCAGTATACTGATGCCTACTTGCAACAGAATGGCTAAACAAAGGACTGAACTTTAACCCCATGTTTTGTTTATTCTGTCATCTGAATGTAGGGTTTTTTTCCCCCTCCTCTTGCTTGTTGAAGGGGGGTAACAAAGCAGATCATCAGATTCTACCATCTTTGGACAACCCAATAAGAAAACCATGGAGCTTCACTCTGTGGTTTATCTAGTCATTTGTAGCTGCAAAGAGCAGCAATAGGGCAGCATATGCTAGCCCACTACTGCTACTCAGTAAACCAGGGGTTCCATTGTTCCCTGGCTCAAAATGCAGCCAATGTGCTTTCAGGAGGAAAATTTTCAATTATTCCATTATTTCAAAAACCAACTTGTATTGTGGAAGTTAAGTAAATCCAGGGAATTTTATTTAAATGTTTAATTAGTTTGGCTCAAAACAGCAGTATCGGTCAACTACTTTTACTCCAGTGTTACAGAACACAACATGCATAACAATAACAAAACACAGCAATAAGAAACAGAACTAAATGATATCCAAAAGGGAAAAAAAAAAGACCTGTTAATACACACAAATACTTTGAGGGCATTTTTACCATCAAGTTTCAAAAGTTATCCTTCAACCCATCACACCCTAATCAATAACTGTATATTGAATAAACCATATACATACAGTTCACTTTCAGCACAGGAGGCTTCCATTATTACACCATGGATGAAACTCATCATTTAGCTATTTCACCATATCATCCATTCACATTCTTTCTGCGTATTTACACACTTAGGTAAGTGTCTGGAGAAGTAATTC
Organism: Ctenosaura bakeri; assembly: GCA_948474755.1. Taxonomy (NCBI): domain Eukaryota; kingdom Metazoa; phylum Chordata; class Lepidosauria; order Squamata; family Iguanidae; genus Ctenosaura; species Ctenosaura bakeri. The sequence goes on along the minus strand of CAOLHI010003980.1, from coordinate 101,272 downwards.
CTACAGTGTTTGCCAAATTTGGAGCCAAGTTGGTTCAAATAATAGCAACAGATACATATATATGTATGACTATACATAATCAAATAAAACAAGCACTATGTGGAAGCTACAGATCATGTAGATCATGTAAAATGCAAGCATCAGGACACTGTTGTTTTAAAAATTTTATTTACAATGGTTTCTGATGCTCAGGTACAGCATATCCTTCACTACAGATTTTAGCTCCTGTACTACATAGTCTATATCACACAGTGGATGAACAGAAACTCTGGGTGACAGGATGAAAACCCCAAATGAATATAGGTCAGCCAAAGAAACTGGTACTGGTTAGGCTTTGCTCAAAGCTGGAATCATCACTAGTCTTTACAGCAGAGCTTTCCAGACTGTGTGTCGCAACACATTAGTGCGTTGGCTACAGTGTGTAGGTGTGTCATGTGAACATAAGGGGTGGAGGGGCTATGTCTCCTGCTGCCATGGCGAGCCAGGCCACGGTGGAGGGGTTGCCTCCACTTACTGAATTACTTACTGAATTATCGTGTTGCAAAATGATGTATGTCTAAAAAGTGTGTCACCAACATGAAAAGTCTGGAAATCTCTGCTTTATAGGTTTAATTTACAAATCTCTTTCAAAGTGAGATTAGTTACTGATGAGTCTACACCACTAACAGCTGTCATTATCAATACAGTGGGCCCTTGGTATCTGCTAGGGTTTGGTTGCAGGACCCCTCCCCATGGCTATCAAAATTCATGGATGCTCAAGTTTGATTATGTTCAGAGGTAGTAAAATTGTGCCCCTTGTACAAAATTGCAAAATCAAAGGTTTTTCAAGTCATGGTTGGTTGAATCCATGTATACAGAATCCATGGATATGCAGGGCTGACTGTACCTTCAAAAACAGAAGCACAGATTGCAAGACAAACCAAAGGGTACAGCCTCTGCCAAACTAATGAAAAGTGTTGCCTGCAGCTCTTCTACCACTGACTGGTATCCACTGACACAGAGCAGGTGACTAAGATTTATGGTTTAGGCTTTCCTAAAATAAGGTTTCCCACTTGGGATCTTTCCAACCCTGGTCTGCTTGTAAGGGCTTCTACTAAGTTTTATTGTAGCATCTTGTCTTGATTGGAAATATTTCTCAATGGGGGCAATTATAAAACCAAATGAGAAGTGTGTTTCAGATAGTAGGAACAAAGGAATACTATTCATAGTTATTTTAAACATTGTCCATTTATTATGCATTCCTAAGAAACGGCAAACACAAGTTTATAAACAACTATCTCACTATAGCTGCCAACTGATGGCACAAATTATGCATGTAACAGGAAAACCACACAGGGGTGGGGGATATGTGACCGACTCATTTATACTACACAGTTATAGGGCTATGATTCCAGTTTAATTGCTATGTCTGCATCCTATGAAATCCTGGGGTTTGTAAACTGATGAGGCACTGGAGCAATCCTGCTAAAATTTTTAAATGACTGTCCCTAAATCTCTAACCCTAAACCTTTAACCCTAAACCCAAGATTCCATAGGACAGAACCATGGCAGATAAAATAGAATAACAGTGCTTTAATCCTGTAGTGTGAACAAACCCCTATCAATATACAGTTCACGTCTTGGTTGTTTGAAGGACTGTATTCTCCCAGACAAACCTGCTTGGGTTTTGAAATCTTCTTGAGGAGGCCCTTCTCTCTTCTCTGTCCCACCACCCTCATAGGTACACTTAATGAAAACATAGATAAGGGCCCTCTCAGTGGCTCCTCCCAGGCTCTGGAGATCCCTTCCTAGAGATGTAAGGCTGGCACCCTCCTTATTATCTTTCCAGAACCAAGTGAAGATGTTTTTATTCTGGCAGACTTTTGAGAATTGATTTTTTAAAATGAGAAATGGGCCTTATATAATGTTAGATTTTCATGTGTTGTTTTTAACAAGTAACTGGTGTTAATTTTTTTTGCCGGGGGGAGGGGTAATTTAATTGCTTTTTAACTGCGTGGGGAGCAACATTTAATTAAAGACTGAACTGGTTATCGGTTACCTGCACTTATAAACACATACACAAACTCATTCTAAAATTAAGAATGGTGATAGTTAAGCTACTTACAGAAATTGTTAGTAATTTTTCAGACAAGACAATGGATTTTCTCCTTCCCAACAGGTAACAAGAACAGGATAACTCAACTCACATGACATACTGAAAAAGTGGTTTGTTTTTTTGGGGGGAAAAAATACAGCTTAGACATTAAAATCTGCATTGCATTTAAAAACATGATATTTCCTCAAGCTCATTCTCTGGAAATACATCACTTATAAATATTCAGCTTAGGAATGTAGAGGGGAAACTTTGGACTCCACTGAATTATGTGGATGTACATAGTTCTAATGAGACTGTGGCAGATATTTCTTATGGCTAAGAAATTCAGCACACAGAAGAAACTACAGTTTGGAGCCAAGACACAATACTATTTCTCTTGGTTACTTATTTTTTGCTTATGAAATTATGTATAATTTCAAAACATCTAAAAAAACTGCAAAAATTATAATCTAATCAGCATCACTTTGTAAAACATTGACTTACATTCCCCAGGTACTGAACAGGATTACTATACCATACCCAGGAAGACAAAACTTGCAAAAGCATGTGTTCTGTGACCATGGATGTCAGGCATGCTGATTAGTTTGTTCAAAGGACGGAAAATGTATAACAAAGAAAAATCTGACACACACATCTGGATCTGAAATTTATAGCCAAGTATGAGAATATTATCCCATCTATGTAACATGTTTACTTTGGGATAAGAAAATGTGCATGATATATTTTCCCCAAAGCCTTGGAGCTGGCAATGATTACTGATGTACAGCCTGCATTGCCACTTTTGCTTTGTACAATTGAATATTTTTCAGAAACGACACTTTCAGGCAGGAAGCCTGCTCTCACAATTTCCATCTGCACACAGCCAAGAAAACATGCTTGACCTACAATGAATTCCAGAAATAGTCGCTTCTTGTGCCTTTCTTTTTGTTCCTCCCGCCCTGCCTCCTTATCCCCAGCCCCAGTACTATCAGGATTTTGTGACTGAGTTTTATGGAGTCATGCGATGTGTCATCTGAAAGGCACTTTGGCAAAGCAGCGTAGTTCTTGAAACCCCGCCCTTCCTCCACGGCAGGAGAAAGATCACATGACTGACTCAGAAAAGTAGGTGAAAGGTTATGCTGAGCACAACACACCACTCAGCTACAAAAGCTCAATTTGTCTTTCACACTCGAGACTGCAGAATCTGTTTCAGCATCCCAGTTCTTAAAAAAAAAAAAAAATGAACAGGAAGTACCACTGGCAGCCCAAGAAAATGATGGAGAACTTTGAAGGAGGGCTATGCATTCAGAAGGCACAGAAGGAAATTCCAAGGAGAATGAAGGTTCAGTGCTTCAGGCCAATCTAGCTGCAATTCTGATCCTCAGGTTCATAAAAATACAAAACTACCATGTAAATTCTAGTGCTTTCTTTCCCATACAAAAATGGAACTATCTTGAGCGATTGTGATTGTTTCTAAAAACTATAAATAAAAAATATGTTGTTAAAGTATGTCTTAGCATAACTAATGAAGGCACTACAAACTCTCCACATTTTCACTATGGAAAGTGTTAATGCTTGGCAGGAGAACCCATAAAGGTTATGGCTATCTTCTCCCATGTTGTTCTGATCCTTTGCGGAAAGCATGGGGGAGCACTCCCTCCCACACCAGTATTAACCCAGTTTTCCAGGTGAGATGCTTAGAGGAGGGAGAGAAATTGACTCCTCTCTCCTGGGCAGGATTCCTCATGAATGATACCGAACTGGCCCACAGAAATAGTAGTACTGATGTGGGACCCACACTGAAGCAACCCAGATTATCAGGCCATGTTCTGGAACTTTTCCACAAGAAGACTGCTGTTCGCATTGTTCTTATACACCATATATTTTCACTTTTGTACAGCACTGCAAATGTACTTCTACAGAATGAACTGAATAAATTGATATAACATGTTAAATGTATAAATGTCAGTAGAGCTGAGCTTGAAAATATCATATATTTAAAAAGGAAACTACCAACCTGAAGATTAATCCTTAAGTGATTAATTCAATACCAGTCTCCTCCATTAGTCTACCTGATGACTTCTTTCAAACAATATAACTATAATCACTTTTCATAGGTTTCTGAACAGCCCCTCACAGCTACCAATAAATAACATTTAAGAATTGCTATTCTGAGACCATCCTTACAAAGTTCAGACTGTGCTGCATTTAGACACTACTGTTCTTCTCATAGGGCTGTTGATTTTGTAGGTTGATCTCTCTCCCAAGCTTCATACAGTCGAGCTCTATACAACCAACTAAAACTCTGGAAAGTTGCACCAACATATCAGTTACAAATTCAGGCTGAAAACTGCAAAGTCAGGTCACTCCCAAAACAATTTCTATGTTGAAATATTTAAGAGGAAATGTCAGTATAGAGAAGCCATATGGCAACATACCTCTTTAAAATATCACATCATACTCCATACAAAATGCAGTGGACACCCATGTTGATCATAAGATAAATTTCAAAGTTCATACTGTGACATGATCTTTATTTAGGCCAACCTCAAAGTTATCATAGTCTGTGCAACTTTTAAAAACAGTTGTTTCTTAATCAGGCAAAGATAGTAATGAGGTATGCATGGGAAAGGTCACGAATTACCAATTTTACATGTGCTTAATGTGACACACCTATCCAGACAGGTGAAATTGCAGGCAAATTCTTTGCAAATATTCAGACTGCACAGCACTGAGCATCCCAATTTCCAAGAAGAGGAAAATGCAAAAATCCTTCACAGCTTCTTCTGTTTCTCAGCATTATACAGCACTGCAATCATTGCTTTTTACTCCACGTATATAAACAGAATTCTGCTCAATTAACTTTCTCATCCAGCTGTTCCAGTTATACTGGAACTACCACATGGTTTACAGCAATTCACTCCCAACCCTGAAAGCCATGATGAGGAGATGGTGTAGTACAACGTTTCAATTAAAATTTGCAAGGCCTTTTACCATCTCTGTTAGCAACAGTCAATTTAATCAATCATATTTCATTATGGGAAATTCATACTTCTATCTACCAAAATAAAAACTTCCTCATCCCAGATTTTGAATAATTTGATACGATCATGGCCTCAATATCAAGTGTTCGTTCCCATCCTAATCTACAAATTGTTCCAAGGCTCAGGATCTTTTTGGTAATCTGCCTACTCGCAAGTTCCAGAATGTTTGCAGAAACAGGTTCAAAGGACAGGTTTACCTGTATGCACTGCCCAGAGATTTTATATTGTATGTCCTTTCTTACCATGCACCCCTAAACCTTCAGTGCTCTCAGCTGATCTTAAATTAAAACACAGAATTCCAGTAGATTCATAATCTGTTCAAGTTTCCCCCGCCACTATTTGTATTTGATATAAACTTGTCCTTAGGAAGGAACATATTTGGTAAGCATAAGCATGGAAGAACTGTATTTGAGAAATAAAATATTTGCATATTCTGAGTGCTAAGCTGTCATTTGACCAAAGGATTTACTTTATTTGATTAGGTATATGACTTAAAATCTATTAAGTTTAAGCAAACATGTATTTCTTCAGATATTTACACCATATCTTTCCCTCAAATAAAGTAGCAGGCATGATTCTGCTTCCACTCTCTTATTTTATCTTCACCACAGCCTTGTGAGGTAGATTAGACTGAGTGATAGTGAATGGCCCAAGGTCACAGAGTGAGTTTCATCACTGAATTTGCAACTATGTCTTTATATCCTAGTCCAACATTTTACTCTTTATGCTAACAACTTCTGTGCTTTATGGATAACATTGAATGGTATTATTTCACTTAAATATGAGACTACTTTTGTTTATATTATATTTGGAGGAGGATACAATCATGGGAGATTTTAAATATGGCGATCTAGAATGGCATACAACTATAAATGAAATTGGACAAAAGTCAGAATAGTTTTTCTAAAAGACTAAGTTAAACATCACATTAGGATTATTCACAGTCCTGGCAGTTTTAAAAGATATACTAGTTTTAAAAGTTGGCTAGTTTTAAAAAATATACTACCAATGCAACTGATCTCTGTTTACTTCTGTGCTCTGTAGCTGATAAAAAGTCACCAAAGGCACCAGATCCTGCCTGATCTTAGGAGCTAAGCAGGGTCAGCCCTGGTTAGTATTTGTATGGGAAACCACCAAGGAATACTAGGTGCTGTAGGCTATATTTCAGAGGCAGGTACTGGCAAAACCACCTCTGAATATTCCTTGCTTAAGAAAAGCTTATGGAATTCATGAGGTCACCCCAAAGTTTACAGGCAACTTGAAGGTATATACACACACACAAGTGATTATACTCAAAGCAAAAATGTCAGCTAATTTCAGAGTAGACCTGGAAGGGCAATTTACCTTTTCACCACACATTTCTATTCATGTTTACTCAGAGGTGAATCCCTCTGCATTTAACAGAGCTTATCTGTGCAGACCTGAAACTGGGAAATTATGGCCTCCCATTATTGTTGGACAATCTGCTGTATTGACTGAGATTGAATGAAGGTACAACCAACACAGCTGGAGAGTCTCAAGTGTGTAAGTTTCTGTTCCATACAGTTCAGTGGGGGGAAAAGAGAGGGCAAACAAGACTGCAGTTTGGGCAATCATCAAGGACCTCTCTATCTCTGCTTCATTGTTTAAAAAAAGGGGAGGGAGAAGTTTCTTAGTTGACCACTGCAACCTTCAACTGATTTAACTGGTCAACAAAGTAAAGCTTTCAAAGCCTTCTCTGAGAATGGCCATTTCCGCACTACACTCTTATAGCGCGATTATTCCACTTTCAACATCCTATGGAATCCTGGGGTTTGCAGTTTAGGGAGGGGCCATCCGGCCCCTCCCTAAACTGCAAACCCCAGGATTCCATAGGATGTTGAAAGTGGAATAATCGCGCTATAAGAGTGTAGTGCGGAAATGTCACATTTCAACTGGCTAAAGTGTAGTCAGGCAGACAGCACTTCTCCTACTCCAAGCCCAGTAAAACCAACTTCTTCGCGGTTTATTCTTATCCAGGCATGGGCGGAGGGGGGAGGAAAACACTTGCACAGGTAGACTGACGGGGCGGAGGGGGAAAAGGAAGAAAACCAGGGACAATCCACTGAGGAGAGCAGGGAGCTCCTCCACGGGTAACCCCCCGACCAAGTGCGCACGGGGCATTAATTCGCGCCAAGGAAGGAAAGGGGGTGGGGGTCCTATTGAAATGCCCCCTCCCAGCCGAGGAACTGCTCTTCCACGCGACGCCTGGGGAGACCGAGGGAAGCAACGGAGGAAGGCGCTCACGTGGGAAGAGGGGCGAGGAGACACGCTGTCGTCTCCAAGACGGTCCCTGACACCGATCCCATTTCCGCACTAGCCTATTATAGCGCGATGATTCCACTTTCAACCTCCTCTGGAATCCTGGGGTTTGCAGTTTCGGGAGGGGCCGGTTGGCCCCTCCCGAAACTGCAAACCCCAGGATTCCAGAGGAGGTTGAAAGTGGAATCATCGCGCTATAACAGGCTAGTGCGGAAATGGCCCGAGAGAGCCAGGGACGCTTCTGGCACTCCCCGCACCCGGCACCTGCCAATGTCGGCCGGCCTCCCCCCCCCTCCCTCCCTCCCTCCCCGGGGCAGCTGCCGCATCCCTCCCTGCAAGGCTCCCTCACGGCGCCTGTCAAGCTCTCCCCACTCCAGAAGAAACATCCCGCCCCTCCCGTGCCATCTCGCCAGTGGGGGGGTTGCATGCACGCCGCTTCCCTTCAAAGGGGCTGAGGGGAGAGAAGCAAGGAGAGGGAGCGGGGGAAGGAAGGAAGGGAGGGAGGAGGCGGCTGGAGAAAGCGGCACTTACGGCTGCCCAGCGAGGAAGTGGACGAAGGCGGCGACCCACGGAGGAGCGCGAGGCAGAGCGCGCGAGCGCGGGAACCCAGGCGCACTGCAGCTCCCCGGAGCGCCGTCCCCACCTTCGCCGCCGCCGTTGTTGTTGCCGGCTAGGTCCGGATTGGCCGCCCTGCCAGCCCCAGAGGTGGAGCCCGGAGAGGCGGTGGCCGCGGAAAACGGAATCTTGCGGCGACGGCGCCTCAGAACTGGGGGGGGGGGGTGTGGGACGGGACGCGGGGCGGGGTTTGGGCCGCGGGCGCAAAGTGCGGCGAAGGCGAGGAACGGGGACAAATAAGGGGGGCGCGGCAGGGGCGCGCGCGGGGAAGGGCGCTGCTGAGAGCGGGGGAAGGAGGCGGGTAGGTGGAGCCTGAAAGGCCGCTGTGTTATGACAGAAAGCTTAGTCTTTGGAGAAGCGGCAGGAGGAGAGGAAAAAAAAAAAAGCGTGTTTGCCAGAGAGGTCCCTGAAGCGACCAACCAGCTCTGTCTGGCCTGCCTAGGTGGAGAAAGGAATGTCCAGCAATTATTGGCCACGCCTGTTTACGGCTTCTTTCCTTTTATTTTTTTTTATTTTTATTTATTTATTTATTTGTATCCCGCCTCTCCATATGGATCAAGGCGGGGAACAACTTACAAATAGCTTGTATTTGGAAACATTTTCTATACATGCCCCCAACAAGCTGGGTACTCATTTTACCGACCTGCGGAAGGATGGAAGGCTGAGTCAACCTTGGAGCCCCGCAGGGTCGAACTCACAACCTTGTGGCTGGCAGTACTGGCATTTCACCACTGCACCGCCATGGCTACCATTTGTCAGCCTGGCCCATGCTCAGGAGGAGAGGGAGGGTGGCTTCTTTTTTAATGGGGCCCCCACAGAGGAGCATTCGCAGCTCCATGTCAGGGAAGCGGGCTCCAAGTGTGCAGGACGTTTATGCCAAATAAAACTTGCTAGTGCTGCAATGGGCTGTGTGGTTTCGGGTGGGAAAGGACTCCTGCACTGCCGAGTCAATGTCACTGCCGCTGGTCCTGACACTAACTTTTTTGGGTGTTTTCTTTTCCAGCTGTGGGACTGGAAGAAGCGACACGCACTGACCGGTTTCTCTCCGTCTGTAAAAAGACCCAGAAACTTGGAGTCCAGCGGGACACCGCTGTGGGGTGGAGGGAGAACCTCAAGCTTCAATAGGAATCGGGGATATCTGAGTGAAAGACCATTTCCGCACTAGCCTGTTATAGCGCGATGATTCCACTTTCAACCTCCTCTGGAATCCTGGGGTTTGCAGTTTCGGGAGGGGCCGGCCGGCCCCTCCCGAAACTGCAAACCCCAGGATTCCAGAGGAGGTTGAAAGTGGAATCATCGCGCTATAACAGGCTAGTGCGGAAATGGCAAGGCTGGCCAACGCGGGTCGCCTCTAGTCAAAAGACGAGGCGCTCTTTCCCGGAGCTATTTGGCAACACTCTCGTCCTGAACGCTTAACGTGTTGCGCGTTCCACACTTCCGTAATGTTTACACCAATGCTGTAAAGCAGGAAAGTCATTATTTCCACACCGAAAGGGAAAATGAATCTAATCAGGGCCACATGTTTGGCTCAAGGTGAGAGTTCGTATTAAGAGCTCCAGCTTTTAGCTTATGCACCTAACCTTCATCCTGCATTCGCTGTTAGAGAACAGAAAAGTCGCTGCGAGGGGAGATGGTGATGATGAAGGAAGTTGGAATGAGCCCATACCAGGGCCATTTCTGCATTAGGCTGTTACAGTGCTATTACTCCACTTTCAACATCCTAAATCCTGGGGTTTGCAGTTTAGGGAGGGGCCTCAAACGCTTCTCCCTAAACTGCAAACCCCAGGATTCCATAGGATGTTGAAACTGGAATAATAGCACTATAACAGCCTAGTGCAGAAATGGCCCAGGAATCAGAAGCACGGTATCCCTGCTTTCTGCTAGGTTCCTGTGGTATTCCTATGCCCTTGTACACTTTTTTTTTTTCAGAATGAAGGAAAAAAATCCAATTTTTTGGAAAAACTGTAGCACAATCTCTGCAGGTGTAGACTGTGCTTTAATAAAATCATGCTGGAAGGAAACCAAGGTTTCTAGAAGTTACTGCGGTTCAGGCCTACCTGGAGATAGCATATGATATTGTTTTGATATCAAACCATTCGGCCTTCCTCTGTCACCCCACTCCACGTGTTTGTGAGGCCTCCGGACAACCACGTAAACAGGCGCGGCCGATAATTGCTGGACATTCCTTTCTCCACCTAGGCAGGCCGGACAGAGCCGGTTGGTCGCTTCAGGGACCTCTCTGGCAGACATCCTTTTGCTTATGCGCGATATTAACAAAGGCGCCCTGCCCTGAGCAGGTAGCCTTACAAAGCTGTACTAAGCACTCCATATTTGCATACTGGCAACACTATTGTTAAATCGGCGCTAAGCCAATCATGCTAAACTCTGACCTTTCCAAAGCTTGGTCCTACTCCAAACTTGCATTGTTCTCACTGAGTAAGGTATGGTCTGCAGTCACAATTCACCCTATATAAACCCCTGATTCCGAGACAACCTCGGATTGCTCCTGAGTTCCATCCAGCCTTGCCGCCGCTCCGCTTGGCGAGCCATCCCCTCAGTTCCAGTAACTGAGACCGCTAACCTGGGATTGCTCCCAAGTTCTAGACTACCTTGCTGCCGCTTTGTTTGGCGAGCTCCCCTCAGCGAACGGTGCTGAGCTTCTTCCCCACACCCCAACGAACTATCTTCATATCTCTCCAGTACTATGAGACAGGTGTCGTATCACCCATTTCCCTCCGGAAATCCCTATTTCCAGTTCTTTAGTTAGCTGTGTGACTGTTGTCTTTAATGTTTGTCTGTGTTTAATAAAACATCGTTTTCACTGTTTTAAACTGTCTGACTGCTTGACTGACCTGACCCTGTAGATGCTGGGTTGCAAGATCCTGCTAAGTTACCCTGCCTCTCGCTAGCTTTAGTGAGTGCTCCAGCTAATTTTCCCCAAAGTTGTTGTTGTTGTTTGGTTATTTGGGCGCCCCTCCCAGGACCCCCAGAGATCAGAGTAACAAATGCTCTCTTTTTGGGCTTGATTGAGCTCTCTATGAAAGTATATTTTTAAACAGAAGGTACCCGTTGTCGGCATCCTCCATGGGAACACCAATAGGAATAGTATAGTGGATGTATTTTTCACTGGGTAGATGGTTTCTAGAGTACTTGTATGTGTTGCAGACAATTACTAAATAGCCATGCAGTGGTATGGAAAAGGTTATTTTATACTTTCCTAAACTTAGGTCTTATTGTTTATCCTAGCAGAGCACTTCAGTAGATAAGGGGAAGAGCTGAGTACCTGCTTTCTTGTGAAAAATGTTGACCTGGTTTGGAGGGACATGTAGGAATATAGGAGTACTTTTACTTCAGTTCATTAGAGTCTTCTGTTCCAGCAGATACTAGAAGTGGTAGAGGGGAAGTAGGCTGCACATATATGTAGCCATTGTGATGCAGTGGTTTGAGTGTTGGACTATGACCCTATGACCAGGGTTTGAATCCTCTTTCAACTATGGAAACCCACTGGGTGACCTTGGGCAAGTAACACTCATTGAGCCTCAGAGGAAGCAAAGGCAAACCCCTTCCAAACAAATCTTGCCAAAAAAACTCCATGATAGGGTCATGTTAGGGTATCCATAAGTCAAAAATGACTTAAATACTCACAATAATAACCACAACTGCACACAAGAGATGTCTTCACTATTGATGTTTTAGACTAATGGCTTTGTCTCAACTTGATCATCCTCAAGTCTGTTTTAGTGTCGTGGGCCTGATTCTACACTAATTTGCCACAAATGGTTTGGGTAATGGTGAGAGAAAATATGCCACATTAAGCAAACAGACAGAGTTCCTATCTGATGCCCTTGCTGTGTCTGCTGCTGCTTGCACATACCATCATTTGGAGCGTGCACAGTACCCATGCAAAGAGCAAAGACCCCTGCTCATGTGTAGCAAGAAGCTAGTGCTAATATGCACATAATAATCACCAAAAAGAATATCCTGTATTAGTCTTGAAAAGTATATAGTCCTGCATTTTCCTCAGATATATGTGTCTGCATGAGCAGGTGGCAGGGGTGGTGAGGGCTGTGTCTACCAGAGACACTGATGTAGTGAAGGATTAATTTACACATTAAGAGCACTGTATCCCAAGAAGTGTGAAGAGTTGATTCCAATTCTGCTCACAGCAGAAAAACAATGGTAAGGTATTGAAAGCCATCCATCTTAAAACATCACTGTCAGACAGACAGAAGGAGAGAACAAATTTATTTCTCCTGGGATGGTGTTTGCTTTAGTATGGAAACTGGATCATATGGTCACACGGATGTGTCCAGAGGTTTGAAATTCTGCATTTTGCTGTTCAGAAATGGTGTATTCTATGACAAATATGCAAAGATTTGTATATCTCCCAATATTCAGATGTCTCAAAGTGTTGTGGAGGAATTATTCTGCACAAAAAAAGCCACTTTTGGATTGCAAAAATCAATATTTTGTCCAAAAACTGTGCTTTTTTTGTGTAGAATGCTTCAGGATGTTCAAATACAGGGAGAAAATTGCTCAAGATTTTCTGTGGTCTTTTACCCTTTCTGACAAAGTTTCCTGACTGTCAGGAACTCCATTTTTTGATCTGGGCACAAATAATATGCTTTCTGTCCTTGGAAGGGCATACAGCTGGAAGTAGCTTGCTGCTTTAGATTCATCGTTGTGATATGAGCTCCACAATCATAATCCAAACAGTGTTAGTTGTGTGCCTGAATCCCATAAATCAGTCTACTTCAATCCCATTCCCTTGCTTTCATTAAAACCTAATAGTGGCTTAAGGGTCCTAGTCCTGACAGTTAAAAAGTATTATACAGCTATCCAGTCTCATCCACTTAACTTGCTTTTTTGAGGTGAAAAAAAGGGCAAAAAGAAATAATGAGAAAACATGGGAAGGTTGCAAATTGAAGCTAATGACATCTGAACCTTCTGTAAGTTTCCATGAACAAGAAACAATGATTTAATAAATGCTTCTTCTTGAAACACCCTTGCTTTCACTGTATTTTCTTTTTTTCATTTAACTTAAAAGTTACATGTGGCATGCTCTCTCCTTTGATGCCTGATTATAGCTTAAAAACTGGCTTCATTTTGACACCATTCCAAGGCCAAGTTAAAAGTCAGCTCTTCATTAATGCTTCTGAGGATGTAGACAGTATGGCCTAATTGGTTGTAGACATATGGTACAGTGTTAATTATATACACTATTTTAAACTGTATTGAAATTGTTCTGTTTTCTGTAACCTAACCTGAGTTCTTTTGATACAGAATGGAATAGAAATGTTTTGATTACTTATTACTGATTATACAGTTTATTTTATTTACTATATTGATTATACAGTTGTACACACTTTTAAACACTGAAGGACATATTTTGAACTCACATAGCTTTTTTGAAGACTAAATTATTATTATAGTAAAAGGATGGTGACTCCTGTCATGCATCAAACACTTTCAGTGTTTTTATTATTTTTTATCTAATCTTGGCACCCTCTGTAAGCTGACCTTGAGAACTTGAAGTCTTGCCTCTTTCATACAGTTTTCAGGTTTTTGTAAGTTACTAATGCACAAGGAACCATGAACTCAATAGTCACATATGAGCAATTGTTCCATTGAGGGAATACTTTGAACTAATTCAATTGCCCATGTTATGAGATGCAATTTAGTTTTTGTGTGCGTATCACCCTGGATGACTTTATACTTCAGGTATTGCAAAGAGTGAAATTAACCCCATTTATTCTTTTCTTTTCTTTTTTTTCATGATACAACTGTCGCAATAGTAGTTTCCAACATATTCAAGAGGGTTTCTTTATATTTCCCTTCCTATCTTGCAATGTGCAATTACAGTTCAGAAGTCATGTGTCACCATAGCAATGCACTTTCTAATAACCTGTTTGGAAAGTAGATTGGCATTAACTAAACTGTAAGACTTGCTCAAAAATGTAGGTCAAAGGTACTGGAATTGTCCTTTGCTCAGCTGCTTATGTTAATACTTTTTACTATAAATCAGTCAATATGCAAAAAACTGCCCTATGTCCTTTACTGAGGTTACAACACAATTCTAGGTTTATTGTACCAGGATACAGTGACACCAGCAGATGAGAAAATTGGAATGACAACACACAATTTAGTTATAAGACAGCAAAATGTTGGCATGAAAACTATCATAAAGGTCATCCAGGGTGACTTGTTAAAATCAAAAGCATACCACTCAGAGGCAAAGAGTTTGTTTGACATAACCCTTATCCCATATTCTGAGTTTTAAAAGCCATGTATTTGTATAGGCCATGTGCCATAACTACGCTTTTTATCATTTCATTACTGTGCTTACCGTATAATGTGGCCTGGCTGTCAGTTGCTGGGTTTGCTCACTTTTGACTTCCAAAATGCTGGTTCCTAGGGGGAATCAAGAATATTTTAGGGGGCAGAGCCTGGAGAACTTCAGGAGAATTAATACTCCTAGTTCTCTTTTTAATCCTGTGGTTGATGTTAGTCTACCTGCGGGTTGAGCATGTATCTTGGATTTTAGTGTGGAATGAAAGAGTTCCTCAAGAGTGTGAGGGCAACCTTTGAGTGGCAAAATGTCCTCAACTGTCATCATCCCTGCCAGCTACCTCTACATCCCACCAATGCCCCCCCCCATCTCATAAGGGAAGACACCCAAGAAATCTCTTGCACCACACAGCCATATTGCTGTCTTGGACAGCCTAGCAACTACTGTATTTGCTGGCGTATAAGATGCACTTCTTACCCTGAAAAATATCATTTAAAAATGGGGTGTGTCTTATATGCTGGTGCTGTAAAATACCAGCCTTTAGCAAATACCTCCTTTAGCTCCCTAGAGGGGGAGCTCAAGGCAATTAAAGGAGTGCTCCCACAAGGCTTCCCCCACCCCTCCTTCCCTTCCATTTTGGAACCCTTGAACGAGGTTTCCCCCACCCCACTTTCCCTTCTGTTTTGCCTGAGAAGGGAAAGGAGTTAGCTCCAGAGGGGAGAAAAGAAAGTTTGCAGAGCTTTCTTTTTCACCCTCCAGAGCTCCTTCCTTTCTCTTTCCTTGTAAAATGGAAGAGAAAGGGAGGTAGGAGAAAGGTCCTAGGAGCTTTATTTTCCCCCTCTGGAGCTCCCACCCTTCCCTTCCCCTGAAAAATGGAAGGGAAGGCAGAGGGGGAAGCTATGCTATTTAAAAAAATATCCCCCCCAAAAAAAACATTTAAAAATGGGGTGTGTTTTATACGCTGATGTGTCTTATACACTGGCAAAAACAGTAGTTTTCCATTAATAAGGGAGTAAGAGCCAAAATGGCAGGAATGCCCCCTCAGAACCCTCCAATATCTTCACTTTGGTCTTGTCATATTACTGGAAGTCATTTTGGCCAGGATATGATAGAAAATGTTGGTATTTTGGAGATAATCTCTTGGGGGAGGGCAGTGGGTCACCAACTGAGTAGACTAATTGAATTAAAAAGAACTTGGTAAGTCAACACACGTTTCATTTCCATTGATTCAATTGGCAAAGGGACTAACAGTTGGATTTAGGCTTGTGTGTATATATAATAGAGGTATTCTTGACTTTTGTGTGATCTGAATTTTTAAAGGTGGGATATACCGTAATAATATTATCTATGAGCTAGTGTTATATTGTAGTTTGAGCACTGGACTATGGCCCTAGAGACCAGGGTTTGATTTCCTGCTTGGTCATGGAAACTTCAGTTGTATCACACACTCTCAGCCTGAGAAAACCCTGTGACAGGTTTCCCTTAGGGTCATAATAAGTCAGAAACAAACTGAAAGCACACAAAAACAGTAATATTACTAATAATATAACAGCGACAACATCTAATATTATTTGAGGGCACTGTTGGATGGTGCAGAGGAAATTGGCCCCCATTCCTGCACAGTTGCCCACCCCAGTGTGTGTGGTTTTGTGCTGTTTGTATCAGGATCACATATACTACTTACTAGAAAAAACTGAGTTAATTCAAGTCAAAAGTTTAGAGCATTATAATGTGTGGTATAAGGAAAATCCAGCCATGGAATTGATGCTACAAGGTAATGTGAGGTTTGCAATCATGTATATAGGGTTTTCTTCCTGCACACAGAATCTGCTAAAAGTCCCCTTGGATTTTACAGCCTAAATCTATCTGGACAGCTGTGAGTTCTCAACCAGAGTTGACCCACTGTAACTAGGTAAATTGACATATATGCAAGCTCCATTGAGTCAATTGGTCTATTCTATGATCTATCCAAAAGGTTCAACAGTGGAAGCTTCTCTGCTGCATACAGTATTGGCAGTCAAACTGTTTTGAAAGTTTTTTTAAAGGGGTATGTTAATATAGACCTACAGACATATTTAAACACATCAATACTAAGATGTACTTTATTATTATTATTATTATTATTATTATTATTATTTATTATTATGCCCACCACAATATCTGAATTAAGAAGGGAAAAAAATCCCAGAAACTCTTATCAAAGCTCAGAAAAAAATTCAAAAACACAGCTGATTTGGGATTGCAAAAGATATATATTTGGGGATTATTTATATTTTTCTTTTGTACTAACTTGCAGAAGGCATTGAAACATGTACACTAGTTGAGCAGTTCATTGACTAAATAGTAAGCATGTATCCATTTATCCCTACTGAGTGTCTGAAGGCCAGGATTGGGTATGCATTTGGACACAGAACTAATACCTCAAAATGCCTCTGGAGTTTTTCTCTTTAAAGCCAGAGGCCTGTGCATTACCACTTCTATATCTAATTTTTCTCCTCACCTCTGTTTGTCTTTCCCCCACTCCTCCCCCACAACTTCTCATGTAGGGCAGTCATTTACTCCTTAGATATGGCCTGTCACCTGGAAACTTGGTTACTGAGTAAACATGAAAGCCTGAAGATGTTCTCTGGGAAGCGGCAATGTTTGGCCCATCCAAAGCCAATTTTTGCAGTATGAAGCATCATCAGCTGCCTTGATCTGACATTATTGCTTAGTGCCATGCCTTTTTAAAGGCCTTTTGATGCTTCAGTAGACTCCAATTTAAATGATGAGTGGGTTCCATACTACAGGAATGACACACCAATGAACACTCCACTTTAATCTCTACCATAATAACAAGCAGCATCTGTCCCAGTAGTCTTTTATACTATGAGTTGGAGGGTGACTGGGGCAACCTAAGCTGCATGTTTCTATCCCACCCTAACCCAAATACTGAGGAGTAGCAGACAATCGATACTCCACTTCATCTCACCCAAATCAAGAAAGTTCCTGCTTCTCTTCAGAGAGATCAGAGTTAGAGAGCTGGAGTTGTCTTTGAAAGGTAGGAATAGGGAGAGATAAGGAACATTTAATACTTTCTACAGTTATTGGCCTATCATAAATGTCTGTACTTCTGCTTAATGTTTTTTACAGTTCTAGAGGAATCAGAATTATTTCTTTCCCTGCCTCTTTAGTCCAAAAAGGGATGGCTGTCTGGAATGTCTCTAAACCATAACCAGTCTGAAAAGTAGTAACAAAATGCCACTTTGGCTTATTGATGAAAGCTGGGGCTAATGTTGCTGATAAATCCTACCAGCCACTGTATTCTTGATGACATTTTAAATAGTTTGGAAAGCAAATTCTTCAGGCATTTAAACACACACACACACACACACACACGGCATATAAAAACAGAAAGTGGAAGTTGTAAGAGTCAAAGCCAAGGAACTGTGGATGAAACAACAGGAACATGCACCCCAGTCCTATGTCTGTTCTCTTTCTGATTGATTGGTTTAATTAAAATCAGAGTTCAGAATCCCTTAGTGGCCATACTTGCTGTGGGATTCTGGGAGCTGTAGCATACAAAAGTAAATTTTCTAAGCTCTGAAATATTTTTGAAACATTTCTGCCACAAAAGACCCCTAAAGCTGATATACAACTTTCAAACCTTCAAACTGAGAAGACCCATGTTTCAACATCCAGAGAGCAGAGAACAAACATCCAGGGAGAATGATAAAGCTAGCGACTTTATAAGTTTGTATATGGAAGATCTTTCATTTTCATGTTAATCAGAACTTGGAACTTTTTGAGAACAATAGTATGACTGCTGGCTAGTCTGGCTGGAGAATTATGGGGCATGCAGTTAAAGCAGTAACTTTTCCAAACTCTCCCTGATAGCTAGGAAGTATATGAGCAGACCATGAATGCCAGCATGATGTAGTGGTTTGAATGTTGGACTAGGACACTGGGAACGAATGTTCAAATCCCTGCTTGGCCATGGAAACCCACTGGATGACCTTGGACAAGTCACACTCAGATTCAGAGGAAAGCAAGAGTAACCCCCTCTGAACAAATTCTGTCCAAAAAAAAGCCTGTGATGGGTTTGCTTTAGGACTGCCATAAGTCAGAAATGACTTGAAGGCGCGCACACAGCAACAACAACATTTGTGCAGACCAGTCAACTAAATATTTAGTAATTCTTTCCTCTAGCTGGATCAAAGCTCTCAATTCTTTCTTGAAAATAATGTATGTAGCTTGTGTCCTTTATCCCAGATCTGAAGGCTTCTATGAAGGCTGTGCCCACCATCCGATTTGCTGTTCCAGGTGGACACACAAATGGTGTCTCTGGCACTGACAGTGTGATGGCAGTGAGTGCTGTGAGGGAGGCAGTCTTTAAAATAATGTGCACACAAACCATTTAGGGATTCAAAGACAAATACCACCCTTTTAAATAGGCTTCAAAAAGGCATGAGGAACTCATGCAGTTGGCAGAAGATAGATTATACATGATACAACTACTTGGCATCAGTGCTTAAGTGGATAAAAAAAAAATTATGCATTAACATTTCTAACTCATTTTTAAAGGCAGCCCCTTGTAGATCATTACAATAACCCAACCAGAATGTGATTAGAGCAAAAATGACTACATAACATCCTTTCTTCATAGGGTTGCAGTTTGCAAACTGAACTCTGTGGCCATTTCCGCACTACACTATTATAGTGTGATTATTCCACTTTCAACATCCTGTGGAATTCTGAGGTTTGTAGTTTACCGAGGCCAAGGATGCTCCTCCCTAAACTGCAAACCTCAGGATTCCATGGGATGTTGCAAATGGAATAATCACACTATAACAGTGTAGTGCGGAAATGGCCTGTGTGATTGTATGTGCTTTCAAGTTGTTTGTTAATTATGGTGACCCCATGAATTTTATAGGGTTTCTTAGGCAAGGAACACTCAGATGGTTTTGCCAGTTTCTTCCTCTGAAATACAGCCTACAGCATCTGGTATTTGTTGGTAATCTCCCATCCAAATCCTAACCATAGCTGACCCTGTTTAATTTCCAAGATCAGACAGAATCTGGTGCCTTTATGGTATTTAGGCAACCAAGCTGGACTAAGCTGGTATAATGCACATCTAGCCACTGCTACCACCTGAACATCCCCAGTCAGCCTCAAGCCTGGACATAGAAGGAACCATCTCCAGTCTACAGAATCTGTATTAGAAAATAGCACTCCACCACACAAGTCTAATGTATTGTATATTGGAGCTCATTTGTGTATTTAGTGCATAAGTATTAGTAGTGATATATACCTCCCTGCCATATTCTTATGCAATATATGCAAGCTGATGGATGCAATTGCTGCATGCAGATGTGGGTATTTTATAGGCACATATGGAAAATATTTTGTATTTGTGAACAGATGATGCAAAAACTCATAACAAGCTGTTATTTAGGTGAATCAGTAATAAGCTGGTTGTTATGAAGTCATTACTGCCATCTACTGGGCAGAATTATAATGAAACTGCTTAATGGTACCAAAAAGGAAGAGGAAGAGGAATCTGGTAATGCCTTTGAGACAGATGTTAATATCAACGGTACTACCAGATTCCTTTGTCGTTGTTGTTGTTAATTGCCATTTCCTTATGAATGATAGCCTTCTAAGAGATTCTGTCCTTGTCAGCCCTTCTCAAGGACTGCACACTCAGGGCTGTAGCTTCTTTGATTGAGTGAAACTGTGCATAATGTGGTCTTCCTTTCCCCCCTACTTGATTTCTCCCTGCCATTGCCCTTTCTATTCTGTGACAGACATGGCTATCTGTTTGAAAATGCTGTATCTATACTGATTCTTACAAGCTGAAGAAAATATATTGAAATAAAATATGAAAATTATATACAGCCCTCATACAATATCAGATTCAGAATACAAGTTTACTAGATGGGAATGTGTCTTTCAAGTATCCCACCCACAATAAAGTTAAGTGCCCTTGAACATCATTATTAATAATTCTGCTTCCAAAACAACAAGTGTCAACATAAAGAGAGCCAAGCTGGATCAGACTGAAGGCCTGTCAGTCCTGCATTCTGTTCCCACAGGGGCCAGCCAGTTGCCTGGGTGAAGCTTATCAGCAGGACGTGAGTACAACAGTACCCTGTGTAGGGTTCAATCCTATATTTGCAATGTAATAGGGAAAGACTATAGGTTACGGCAAAAGCCCTGCTGGCTAGAGCAGCATAAGATACCCTGCCAGCATGAGCGATACCTTGGCATGTCTGCTCATATGCTTTGACAGAGTGGTGAAAATGGAGGAATCATCATGGATAAGACACGTAGGTGGAGCAGCAGACATATGGCATATCCTACACACCTTCAGACTATAACTTGGTTTTATTCACTGGATGGACCTGATAGAAGAGAAATCACTCCCATTTGAAACTGGTGAACAGAGGGAAAAACATGGTTCTTTTAAAAAGTCACTTGCCCCCCAGCAATGACCATTACTGTAGTGCCATTGCTGCAATGAACTGTAGGATTTGGTAAAATTCTACATCCAAGCACAACACATCAATACACACATATAAAACCCAGCGATGATGGGGTGTGCCACACAGGATTATATCACTCTAGCACATGCTTAAAGTGCACAAATGAAACTTAGAGAGTTACTCTGAAGAAGACTGAATACTGTGACATGCTGACACCATCTGTTACTGAGCTAGGGTAGGAAAAGGCTCCAGGGGGCCTTTCACACTCTTGTTGTTGTGGTTGTGTGCCTTCAAGTTGTTTCCAACTTGTAGTGACCTCAAGGCAACCCTATCAGGGTCATTGTCTTTCTCAGCTTTCACACTATACTCCATTAAAAGTTCCTTGTGCCACACACTATTAAAGACTGAAGCCCTGCTTAAATAAAATTGTCTTTCCTACTATCAAAAAAAAAAAAGATCTCAGAAGCACCAAGGGTGTGTGTGGGGGGGATGAGGACATTGTCCCCAAATAAGAATTCTGCCTCTCAAAAGGGATGTTCATTTAGTCCCCAAATATTTCTAGCTTTGCAATAACTTAAAACTTCACTGGAGCATTTAAAAATAAACTTTATGCAAAGTGACAGGCTCATCTACCAAGGGAATGAGAATACAGGATGTAAGTTCTAAGTATGACTGCCTTCCAATGTTTCAGTCTCTGCTAAAAATGTGGGGACTGGGGAAAATTTGGGATCTTCCCATTGCTCCCTATAGTTACAGAGGGGCAATCTAGCCTCCCATGGGAGGGAGTTCAACATTGTCAGAGCAGAAGCCAAAATGGCTTTTGGATGTTTAAATAAAGTTTCAGACATCTCATATTAGAAGTGAACACAGATGCTGGTTCACTGATGTGTTTGAAGAGGCCAATCTATATGAATGAACACTGACACACTTGCCATTAAGACCAGTAGCACAGTTCCTAGAATAGTGGCAGGAAAATGAGCATGAAAGCTTCTTGTCTAACTTTCATGTATCTGACCTCAGATTCTGTCAAGAACTGGCCTGCTTTCAAGCACTGTTTTGCTGTGGATGAGCATTGTGTAATTGTAGTGAAGTAGCTGATGGACTTTGGCCTTATGCAAATGGAAACTGAACTGGTGGCAGCAAGGTTATCCTTTGCGTAATATGCCTGACTCGTGCGGTTTTACGGAAAGAAGAGTTGGGATATGTTCAAGCTGAAAAGCATGATGTTGATAAAGATCTGAGAACCAATACCTAGTTTTATAACCACAGGCTGTAAACATATTTTGCAAAAGTGTCCACCTGTACAACAACAACAAAAAAAGAAGATAATTTACCACAAGGCTTGTGGACTTTTCCCTCCTTTTTTAAAAAAATGAAACCTTATGGACTATGGACAAATGTTCCGGTTTTCCAACATTCCACACAGTATTTAAAATATTGTGAACAGGACAGAGGAGTTAATGACATATGGTACACTCCAACTGTCCTGATTTGGCAAAGACAGTACCAATTAATCCACTATCATCCCACCTTTTCATCTGCTTCTAAAATGTCCCAGCTTCTCCTCCTCCAACTTTCTCCTTCTCCAATTTTCCCCCTTTGTCTGCAGCATACTTCTGCTGGGCAAGGTTCTGGTGGCCAGTCAGCTCCAGGGGTTCCTGGATGAAATGGATTATCCAGATTCATTTCAATCTGGCTACAGGCTTGGCTATCAGACTGACAGCTTTGGTAGTCTTGTGGGCGACCTATTTTGGAAATTGGACAGGGGAGCATGTCGCTGTTGATTCTATTGGACATCTCCATGTCTTTCAGTATCTTCAACCATTGTATCCTTCTAGGCTGACTTTCTGGGGTGGTACTCATGGGCACTGTATTACAGAGGCTCTGGTCTTTCTTGGAAGGGTGGAATGAGAAAGTGGTGCTGTGGGATGCCTGTTTGACACCCTGGACACTATTCTATGGTCTCCCTCAGGGTTTGGTTCCGTCCCTCATGCTGTTTAATATTTACATTAAATCACTGGGAGAGGTCATCTGCAGTTTTGGGGCTCAGTGTCATCAGTATGCTGACAACACATAACTCTGTTGCTTCTTTCCATCTAATTCGAAGAATGCTGTTCCTGTACTAAAGCAGAGTCTATTGTCAGTAACGGGCTAGATGAGGGTGTACAAACTGAAACTTAATCCAGACAAGAAAGAGATGGTTCTTGTCAGTAGGAAGGAAGATCAGGGAACAGGGATTCAGTCTATGCTGATGGGGTTATATTCCCTCTGAAATCTCAGGTTCGCAGCTTGGGTGTATTCCTGGAATCTGATTTGAACCTGGATGCCAGGTTTCAGTACTAGCCAGGAGTACACCAGCTGCACCCATTCTTTGGCCCATTCCTTGAGATGTCAGATCTGGCCACAGTAACACATGGCTTGATCATGTCCCAGTTTGATTATTGTGATGCATTCTACCTGGGGCTTTTGAAACTTTTCAGGAACTTCAGTGGCTCCAAAATGCTGCAATCAAGCTGTTGACTAGAGCGGGTGACAGGGAACATATAATCCCCCTGTTGAAACAACTTCATGGACTACTAATCCATTCCCAGGCAGAATTCAAAGTGCCAGTTATGATCTTTAAAGCCCTATATGACTTGGGTCCACACTATCTGAAAGACCATATCTCCCTGTATGAGCCTGCCCGAGTTTTAGGATCTTTGAGGGAAGGCTTTCTCTTGGTCTCACTACCATCACAGGCATGTTTGGTGAAAGCAGAAGAGAGGGCCTCCTCAGTGGCTGCTCCCAGATTGTGGAAAGTTTGGTTGGCCCCCCTTTCCTTTTGCTGGTTCAAACCTTTTTATTCTGGCAGGACTCTGGCTTAATTCTATGTAACAGAACGGTTTTGTGGTGGGGTTGTATGTGTGTGTGTGTTTACCATGATCAATGCTCTTAAACTGTTTTAATCTGACTTTTAAATGTACTGCTATTTAATTTTTTAAAAACTTTGTATAAATAATGTTTTAACTATACCTAATTTTTTAAAATCACGTAGGTTGCCTTAATCCTGCATAAGGAGAAAGGCAGAGTGTAAATCAAATAAATAAATAAGTAAATACATACACACAAATAAATTGCTGCTGAGTTCAAAGTGCAAAAGTAGTTTGTATTCCATTAACTCAGCAGGGTGTGAAAAGAGGAGGGGGCAGAATATTGTTCTTCCCAGTTGGCATAGGCAAAAACAAACTGCTGCAGCCCTTCGTAGCTTGTTGTTCTTCCACATTAATGATGTTTGCCATTTTGACCACTCTCTGATGTTTCTTGGCCGCATGTGCCTCACTTTTTATCTGTCAAATGTTAGAAGGATATGTATTTATTTATTTAGCAGATCTGTTAAAATCACCACCACTAGCACTATCCTCATTGCTTTCTCCTCTTCATTTATATCCTGGCTTTTGCTTGATATTGGGACTCAAGGCAGTTTACAAAATTTAAAACAAATACGTTTAAAACCCATTGTACTCAGTTCCCAGAAGCCTGTTAGTTTCTCTGATGGAAGGACAGTAAGGAAGCAGCCATCCTAGTTTCCCGTGGGAGAGAGTTCTAAAGTGGGAGGGGGGCATCCTTAGAAGTAAGGTTACTGAGAGAGAAGTCCCTCTCCTATGTTCCCACCATATGTGCCGGGGAAGGTGGTGGGAATGAGTCAAGCACTTCCTCCAAAGATCTTAGAGCCTGAGCAAATTCAGATAGGGAAACACAGTCCTTCAGATAGCCTAGACTCAAGTTTTACCATCACATATCAGGCACGTAGGGTAATATAAAAGAAAAAAACTTCTCATAAAACCTAAGGAACAAAATTATACAATAAAATTTACAAGCAATATTAACAATAAAGAATAGCAAAACATTAAGCATTTAAAGGCCAAGCTCTGGGAGAGCCGTAGTTCACCTGCGTACTTTTACCCCATCAGCCTTTGCTGAAGTCACTGTCAGCAAAAAAGCAGCCAGGTAGGGAAAAACAGCAAGCTTTTGAGCCAGTAATGTGTGCCTTGTGTCAAACAGTCATATCTCATATATCTTATATCAATCTTACAGGGAGGGAAGGGAGAAAAACAGCTGCAGAGAAGGAAGTAGAAGGATCCATGGTTGTCTCCTGCAATGTATGTACAATGTTTGTCTTCTTGCTAGAAAACATTACCAGCTATACCTGCACCAGATGCAAACTGGTAGCTTTTTGGAAGGGAAGACCAATGCACTATGTGTGGAGAACATGAGGGCTTTGTGGATAGAATGCAGGGAGAATTGATCCTACAGAACCAACAGGAAGAAACTGCCAAGGAAAATGAAGATGAACGTTAATAGTCAGAGAACATTCTGGAGGACAGTTACTGTTAGGAGCAGACCACTGAGAAAAGATTCAGAACATCTTCAATTAAGCAGTCACTTCCTACCTCTTCAGTAGGATACTAGCAGTGAAGATGCTCAAACAGAAAGCCAGAAACAAGGGATACTGCATGCAAGCAAGGAGCCAAGGTAACAGTGAACCACAACAGGAAGAAAAAAAGGTACTGATGGGTGGGGATTCATTGTTCAGAGGTATAGAGGCACCTGTGTATAACTCCATGATCCTGACTGTCTAATTAGCAATGGCAGATATATTTAATTGGCATAAAATAGAAATCACATACATGACTGGATGAGGCCATGTGGAAAAGGAACTGACTGAAAAACAGGTCAGAGATGATCTCGGAGCATGGCTGAGTTCAACTTAATGGCTCTTGCAAGGAGCACAAAAGGAATCTCCTGAAAGAGCAAAACCCCCTGTGGTTAGCATATCCTTTGGAAAACCAAGCCATAAAAACTGGTTACCAACTTAATTTGACTCCCAGTTTTTGGAAACTTCAAAGAAAGAGTTTTTGATTGACTCAGGAAAACAGGAAGATTTCAAACAAATCCTCACACTTATCCTTTTCCTGATCCCTGATTACACTACCATAAAAATCTTTTATCCCATCTGCCCGATTCGGCCATTTGTCCTTTCCCAGGAACAGAGTCTGCCCTTCCCCCAGGCATGCTTGCAATATCTTTACGTTCCCTTTTTGGGGTTTTAGCTAGCTTTTGTCTCCCTCTTTCTCTCGCTGGCTGGCCAGTTCACTTGCGCGTGCTCTCTCTCTCTCACTCTCTCTCTCTCTTTTTGTTTTACCAATCTGTCCCCATGTTTCCCCAAAACAGCAGCCTTCAGGATCAGGTGCAGTATATTTACTTTTGGAAGAGGGCTGGTAGTGCAGTGGTTAAATGTCAGTACTGCAGTGAAAAAGTTGTGAGTTTGTTCCTGCCAGGCTTCAGGTTGACTCAGCTTTCCATCCTTCCGCAGATTGGTAAAATGAGTACCCAGCATATTGTTGGGGGCAATTAGCTAAATACTTTGTAAACCGCTTAGAGAGCACTTAGCTGATAAGCAGTATAAAAATACACATGCTATTGCTTACTATTTCTCCCTGAAACTCTTCCCTGTCTTAAGATTTTCAAACTCAGTAGTCCTTGTGTGCTTGTGTGAGTGAATGCTTTGTGTGAATGTGAAGAAATTTTGTCTATTCTACCAAATAAAAGACCATTTAAAGGGCACTTGACTTCTCTCTTTCTCATGCAGTCTGACCCCATAAACGTAAGATAAAAGATCTTGCTGCATTGTCCTGCCCTCCATTTTGCTAAGCAGTGCTCTGCTAATTTCCCCAACCTTAGTAAAATTCAGGTGTCCCCCAGGGACCCCAGAAGCTAGGGTAACATGTGTGCCAGCCTGACAAGATAAATATGGAAGTGTGCTGTCCTCCTGGTACGTGAATCCAGGATATCACTGATAACTTGCCAAAACTCAACAAGAACACAGATCAATAACCCTTTCTCCTCGTTCACGTAGACAACAACACTGTCAAGAACACCTTAAACAGATCACCTGCTTTGCAGATAATTTCCTGTTTCAAAAGGTAAAAGAAGGAACAAGGGGATCAGTAATCTTGGACTTGATTCTAACCAACAGGGAGAAGTTAGCCACAGGTATCAAAGTAGTTGACACTTTAGGGGGAAGTGACCATATAACACTAGAATTCACAATTGTGGGACAGGGCAAAAAGACAGGGAAAAATGTTAGAATAGATTATTCAGAAATCTGTCTACAAGTATCTTGATGACAATGCAGTGATCAGTAGGAGCTAGCATAGTCAAGATCAAAATCTGCCAAACCAATCATATATATATATATATATATATATATATTGATCAGGTTTCTAGTTTAGTAGATGATAGAAATGCTGTGTATGTCATTTATCTGGATTTCAGCAGGTCCCCTATAATGTTAAGGTCTCTCGTAATGTTTTGATAAGTAAACTGATTAAATATGGAATAGAGGGAGCACTGCCAGATGGATCTATAACTAGTTGGAAAACTATGCCCAAAGGGTTGTTGTAAGTGGCTGGACATCAAACTGGAAAGCACTCTTGAGTGAAATACCTCAGGGCCATCACTCTCCAATATTTTTATCAATGACTTAGAAGGTGGGGTGGAGGGAATCCTTATCACATTTACCGATGGAACAAAACTGGTAGGGATGGGCATACTTTGGAAGACAGGAAAAGAGTTTCAAAGCAACCAAGATAAACTAGAAAACTTGGCAGAAATTATTACAATGACATTCAATAGAGAAAAGTGCACAATTTTACATTTGGGTCACAAAAACCAAATGCACAGATATAGGATTGGGGAGTACATGGCACAACAGTACTACATGCAAAAAAGACCTTGGAATTATTGCTGATCATCAGTTGAATATGATCCAATAGTGTGATGTTGTCACAAAGAGGGTGAATGCTCTTTAGTCTGTATTAATAGAAGCATAGTTTCCAAGCTGAGGAAGGTAATAGCCCCGTTATATTCTGTGCTGGTCAGGCCTCATCTAGAGTACTGCATTCAGTTCTGGGCACCTCATTTTAAGAAGGATAGGGACAAGTTGGAGCAAGTTGAAAGAACAGCAATAAGAATGGCAAGAGGTATATGAGGACAGATTGAAGAAGCTGGGCATGTTCAGCTTGGTGAAGGGAAGACTGAGGGGTAACACGATTGCACTTTTTAAATACCTGAAAGGCTGTCATAGAGAGAAGGGGGAAGGCCTGTTCCCTGCTGCCTGAGGGAATAGGTCCAGGTCTAATGGTTTGAAGTTATAGGATAGTAGATTTTGACTGAATATGAGACAGTAAGAGCAGTTCAGCAATGGAAACAATTGCCTAGAAAGGTGATAGGATCTCCTTCTCTGGATGTCTTCAAAAAGGGGCTGAATAGCTACCTGCTGGGGGTGTTTTACCTGGAGATCCTGCACTAAGCATGGGGTTGAACTCAATGGCCCATGAAGCCCTTCAAGCTCTATGATTCTATGAAAGCCTGATGGAACACAAGAGTCTTTAGAGCTTGTTAAGCAGGATAAGAGACTGAAAGACTGAACTGAGTGTGTGTGGTCAAATGTATTCCAGAGTTCTTTCAAAGGGTTTCCTAAATGAGAAACTGTGCCAATCCACTGGCCCAGAGCATGCCTTCGTAGCTCACAACTCTTCAATCTGCAGCAGCAAAAGAAGGAAAGTTTCTTTCTTCAGCATAGCCCTGGGGCACTGGAACATCAAGGGGTAAAGAAAATCAATATGATCTAAGGGAACAAGGATGGGTCAGGCAAAAAGTCCCTGTGGAAGTAAGTGGCAGATTGTAGCAAGCCTAATTGTAATTCACAGGAAAAAAAGGGAGATATGTCTCCAAGTGCTCAGTGGGTGGCTATTTTTATTTTTTACTGTGGAAAAAACCCCAAAATAGTCCAAAAAATGTTGGGCTTTTTCCAAAATAAAAAATAAAAACAACTATCCACTGAGCACTTGGAGATGTATCTCCTTTTTTCCCCTGTGGATTCCACTGGGTACTCACCAGTATTTACCACTTCTGCTTCTTTTTTTTACTGGACAGGATGGCATGGGACAACACTTACAGTTACCCTAAGGAATTCTTGGACAAGCTATTGACACAACCTTCCATCTTTGAGAATAAAAATGTAGTAACACAGGCAGAATGAGGTCAACTTGTGAGAGACCACAAAAGGATGATAAGGAGTGAACTACATGTCTCTACCTGATTGGTTTGAGAATTATGAAAGAACCAGGCAAGTTTAAGAAAAATGAAGAGTATATGACAATTGTGTGCTGTTCTCAACAAGTGTTCATGAGATCTTATGATCCTGATAATGGAAACTTTATCCAAGGTAAATTCTCAATTACAGTCATCTTTAAAAGAACAGATAGGTATACTGAAAAATCAAAATACAGTAGTAGACACATGGATGAGGAACTTGCTTCCTTTGAGACAGATTATTAAAAATTTCATTATGAACTAAAGACTTCCCGATATATAAAAAAAGTTTCTTTGAGATGAGTCAGACGTTTCCAATGCAGTATACACTTGAGGCCCAGTGTGGTGTAGTGGTCTGAGCATTGGACCAGAGTGACCCTAGAGACCAGGGTTTGATTCCTCGCTTGGCCATGGAAACCCACTGGGCGACCTTGGATGCATCACTGGCTTTCAGTCCCAGAAAACCCAGTAATAGGGTCGCCTTCAGGTTGTCATAAGTCAGAAATGACTTGAAGGTACACAACAAGTTTGTAGTTTGGTGACATCAAAGAGTTCTCTGTCTGAGAATTCTAAATGCCTCTCCTAAACTGCAAACCCTGTGATTCCATGTGATATTGTCATGGCAGTTAAAGTGGAATAATAGTGCTATAACAGTATAGAGTGATAAGGCCGTTAGATTCAATACTGCAGCAAGCTTTATCTTTTTTGGGGAGACAGAGACAACTCCAAGAGATTTCCAACCCATTCCTATAAAAGAAATGGACTGTAAAAATCCTCCTCCTCCCAGATACTCCCAGAGAAGAAGAGAGCTGTTAATTTGTCAATGAGGACGCTTACCCCATTGGAAAGAAAAGTTTCAAGCAAGGGTCTAGCTTTCTATTCCTTGTCATGATCATGTTCAAGTGAGACTGGACTAAATTTCAGTATTGCAGGAATAGTAAATTATGCCAGTATTTTGGAGGAGCTATACCTACTGTTGAGAGTGGCAACCTTTGCATGCTTAATTAACTGGCTAGCTTGTTTGCATGTTTATTGTAGGCATAGAGAAACAGCCTAGAGAAAACTTCCTGTTTGTTTTGGACAACACCTCCAGCATGTACACCTTCTTTGTTCTTAAAAGGTTCTCTTGCCATTTACTCCTTCCTTTCGTCTTCATCTTTTGTCTTGAAAGCATGCTCTGAGATCTCCTAACAGGGATTATTTCCAGCAAGCATGTGAGTGCTTAATTTTCTTCTTAGCTTCTTCAAGAATTGAACCTGTGTAGACTATGCACAAGATTTTGTGAGTAAACTCTTTTATATTTTAACCAAACTGTTTTTGTGTTTATTTTGACCTAGATTAAGTGTGTTTGGGGTTGGAGTTATAGAAGTGAGACTTGTAATCTGTCCAACTTCCGTTTTTGTGCAATTACTAAAATACTCTGCTGATTGAGAGACTCATTACCAAAGTCTCTCAATTTCCCCAACAGGTTATGGGCCCAGAACAGAACAGTTACCAGACTTTTCAGATTTTAGTTTTTTTTTTTATATATACATATGTATGTGTATATATATATATGTATATATATATATATATATATATATATATATATATATTTGCTTTGTGTTTTTCTTATGAAAGTGGCTGGTTTTTCCCCTCTTCCTCCCCTTTTGGAAACAGACATCTAGCTAGAGAATTTTTACCTTTTACCTTTTTGGGTGCTGATTCCTTTTTTTTTTTTTTTTTTGGAATTGCTAACTAGAGCAAAAATGCTGCATGCAGATTTAGACCTAGCTTCCAAACCCAGACTTGTGTGACTCACCAATGATAGCTATACAGAATGGAGACAAAAATTAAATTTAGCCTTTAATCACCATAATGTTCTTGTTGCAATTCAAAAAGAAAAACCAAGTGGTGAAGCTGCAGAACAATGGTTGAGAAAAAATGCCACAGCACAGTACCTAACTGGTAATGCATTGGAGGCTAATCAGCTACTGTATGTGAGAGATTGTACCACTGCAAAGGAAATGCTAGACAAAATTAAAGAAGTTTATGGTCTTTCATATGAAAAGTCTCAGTCAATTTGGATGAGGGAACTTGTACAGCTTCACCTTCATACTAAAGCAGGCTGTGAAGCTTATATCAGCAAACTGATTATGATTTTTGATAGGTTGAATTCCTGTGGATTCCAGTTTTCTGATAGACAAAAGGTTTGTTTCCTGACTGGAACTCTGGGATCAGAGTTCAATCCCTTCATCTCTCTCTTACAAAACTTAAAAGGGCTAACCTTTAATGAAGCTATGTCTAAACTACGAGAAGAATGCATTGACCAAGGGGCCTCCCCTTTTGATCATACACAGAGACCAAGTGGATCAAATTACCTGGCCACTAAGAAGGGCAGACCCAAAGCTCTGCCTAGGGACCAATCAGAGCTCAGTTGCTATAATTGCAACAAGAAGGGTCACATTGCAAGGAACTGTACCCTTCCCAAAAAGCCCTCAGCCAATGGTATGTTACTGCAGTTTAGGCCTACTTGAAGATACCCCCAGATATCATTTTGATATCATAATTTGGCTCTCTTCTACCACCCCTATCCCTATGTTTGTGAGGCCCCCGAACAAGTACAGACTAGGCGCGGCCACTAATTGCTGGACATTCCATTCTTCACCCAGGCAGGCCAGAAATAGCCAGATCCTTGCTTTAGGAGACCTCTCTGCAAACACCTTCATTATGTATGCATGCTGTTTACAAAGGACTCCCTGCCCTGAGCAGGCAACCTGGCAAGCTGAATACTCAACTGCCAAGCACTCAGCATTTGCATACTGGCTAACTCTTTGTCAATTCAGACTTAACTCAATCATGCTAAATTCTGACTTTTCCAAAGCTTTGTCCCGCTCCTAAATCACATTGTTTCCCCCAAGTATGACATAGCCTGCAGTTACATTTCTCCCTATAAAAACTCCTGATTCCGAGACCATCCTCGGATGGCTCCCGAGTTCCAGACCATCTTGCTGCCACTTTGCCTGGCGAACTTCCCCTCAGCCCTACGTGCTGAGCTACATTGCACCCCAGCATCACTCTCTATCTTCTTTCCAGACTCCAGGAACAGGTTCAGTATCACCCGAATCAACTATCCCTCTCAAAAATCCCACTATCTGACTCAAACCTTTATTTTCCTTAGTTATCTGTGTTGCTTACATTGTGTGCCTGTATTTAATAAAGATCATTCATTAATTTCCAAGACGGTTTGCTTCTCGACTTGGCCTGACCCCGTAAACATTGGGTTACAAGATCCTGTTGCGTTACCCTGCCTCTCGTTTTGCCAGCAGTGCTCTAAGCTAATTTTCCCCAAAGTGTGTTGTTGTTTGGTTGTTTCGGTGTCCCTCCCGGGTCCCCCAGTAAACAGGGTAACAGGTAGCTCTCCAACTAAGAAATTTAAAGTCAAAGGCAGCATGAAGTAGGTGAATCAAGCAAACAGTCTTACAGAGGAAGTAATTTTCTTTTAATGGGACAGACTCTGGCAGTTAATGACTACAAGCAGAAAAATAATTGTTTGATTATAGATCCTGGCTGTACCAATCACAGCACATTTTCTGATGCTTATTTTGATAAAATTGATAGAGATGGTACAGGAAAAATTCAAGCTGCAAATGGTGAATCCATGCAGATCCTGGGATCAGGAAGCTGCACTTTAAACTGTCTCTTGCCTAATGGCAAAATTACCCAGAATGTAGCAACTGATGTCTTGTTTGTTCCTGAATTACACTGCAACATGCTCAGTGTGCCTGCTTTAGATAAGAAAGGATTTGAAATACTTTTCAAACAAGGGAAATGCACAGTTACCAAAGATAATGTCCTTTTTGCAGAAGCATTTGAGAATAATGGTGTCTATGAGTTAAATGTTTCAGCTCAACAAGCTAATGTTGCTAGAGCGCAGATGAATGAGAACAGCCTTGACCTATGGCACAGACGTCTTGGACATTGTGATCCAAAGGCAGTTCTTGAACTACAGAACCAGAGTTTGGCCACAGGAATCAAGGCGAATCAACAATACAATGAGAGTACTACCAGGTGCGTAACTTGTGTTGAACAAAAGTCAGTCAGACCCTCATTTCATCCAAGGACTGAAAGAACCACTAAGGTACTGGATCTCATTCACAGTGATTTGTGTGGCCCATTTAATGTTCCTTCACTTGGTGGAAACAGATATGCTTTAATTTTTGTGGATGATTTTTCAAGGTATTGTGTTACTTATCTTCTGAAAGAGAAGAGTCAAGCCCAAGACATGCTACAGAAATATGTTGTCGTGGTGAGAACCAAGTTTGTGATGACACCTAAAGCTATCCAGACAGATGGCACTGGTGAGTACATTTCACATCGCACACAAGCTTTCCTGGAAGAGCATGGCATTTTGCTCAGAAGGAGCGTTCCTTACACTCCTGAGCAGAATGGGATTGCTGAAAGGAAACTGAGATATCTCCTGGAGATGACAAAGTGCATGCTGGCAGATGCTCATCTTCCCAGTAAATTTTGGGGTGATGCCTTTATGACCACAACGTATCTCCAGAATAGATTGCCAACAAAAGGCACCACACAAACACCATTTCAACTATGGCATGGCAGAGTACCAGACATGAAACACATTAGAACCTTTGGAAGTATTGCATATTCATACATACCACAACAGAAGCGACACAAACTAGGTGCAAGAGCAGAGCAGACCATTCTAATTGGCTATGCTCCTGGAAGCAAAGGCTATAGAGTAATGAACTTAAAGACTGATGAAGTTGTTACCAGGCATGTAGTTTACTTTGATGAACAAAGCAGAGTTGATAAGAGAGGAACTGTCATAGACTTTCCAGATGAACGAGAGACTATCTTGGAATCATTGGAAGAAGAAGAGTAAAATGTTGAACCTCTCTTAGAAGTTCAAATGTTACCTTCATCTGAAATACCACAAGCAGCTACACAACCTGATTCTGAACAAAGGACTGAGATGTATGCTGCAGAAAGCAAGCTAAAGGCAAAGAGCAGTACACTAAGAGAAGGGGATGCAGATGGCTCTGACCTGAGCACTGGACTGGAGGATGCTGCAGAGACAGACCAGGTTCCAGAACAGGTTCCCAGACGCTCAACGTGACCCAACAAAGGTGTACCAGCTTCATGCTTGTCCTGCCTCGCAACATCAGTGTTACCAAATGAACCATCAAGCTTTGAAGAAATTGAACAGATGCCTGCACATCTACATCCTCATATAAAACTGAGTTTTAGAACTTCCTCCTGATATATGCCCCTTCCTCTTCTAATTATAACAGAGAGGTTGGTTTCTCAGGAATTAGAAAGGTTAGGGAATACATCCCCACATCCCTAGAACAACATGAAGTATAGGGAACTGTTACTCCCTTGGCAGACCTCGTGCTGGGGGGACATAAAATTAATATCAAATATATGTTCTATGCCAGAGAGGTTGCTTGGGTGGGTGCATAGACAAATAGGTCAAACAACTGGATGTGTTACCATGGTTATGCTATGTCTGGTGAGAGCACTAGATATCTCTTGATATGAAATAATTTGGCCTCTATGTGACCTTTCTCTGCCACCCTACTCCACGTGTTTGCAAGGGCCACTGGACGAGCACGTAATAGGCGCGGCCGTTAATGGTTGTACATTCCAAACCTCATTTAGGCAGGCAACTTAATGCCTCTCCAACACCTCAGGGACCATTCCTTCTTGCAAACCCATCTTGCTCAGTGTGACTTTACACAAAGACGCCTGGCCGAGTGCCGAGCCATTCCTTTATGTTGGGCTACTTGCATACTGGCCATACTATTGTCATCCAGCGCTAAGCTCATTATGTAAAATCTGACCTTTTCCAATGCCTTTGTCCCGCTCTAAATTTCCTTTGTTCTCACCGAGCATGGCATGGCTGGTAGGTAAAAGCCACCCTATAAAAGGTCCCCGATTCCGAGCCTTCCTCGGGTCACCCTGGACTTCCATCCAGCCTTGCTGCCGCTCCGTCCAGTGAAGTTGTCCCCTCAGCGAACTGTGCTGAGCTTTCTTCCCTGCAACTCTCCGTTTTCTTCAGGACTACGAGAAAAGGTGTCGTATTGCCCATTCCCCCGAAACTCTTCATTTCTATTTCTCAGTTAGTTAGTATATGTCGTGTCTTTTGTGTTGTTTGTTCTCAATAAAAATATTATTTGTTGCTTTAGAACTTGTCTAACCGCTCTCTGACCCGATGCTGTATACATAGGGTTAAAAGATCCCAGCTGAGTTACCCTGCCTCTCGTTAGCTTGAGAGAGTGTTCGAGTTAATTTCCCCATCTTGTGTTTTTATTTGGTAATTTGGGCACCCCTCCTGGGACCCCCAACATACAGGGTAACAGACGTAGGTCAAAGCCAGGAAAATCCCCAGTCATGTTTCCCAAGGAGACCTCAGGCTAGGCACATCGGCACAAACAAAGAGTCCTCAGCCACAAAAAGCCAACTTGGGGGGATTACTGGGTTTCCCCCATGTTGAGCAACATTTGCTTCGACAAATCCTTCAAGAGTGAGGTCCATTTACGTGAACCAATCATGCAAACCATCAAGTTACTATTGTGCAATATTTTTCCTTCTATTTTGACCATTGTTCTTCCCAAGAAAGGGTCTGCCCCGACATACATTCTGCTCTATGAGTAGTTCCCATTTTCGGGATTCTCCACAGAGAACTCCCCGCCACACTAGCAGACCGGCACTCTGTTAGTTGAGTGCTCCCCTCAGCCACATCTCTTCACTGAGCATCTTCCCTCTCGCTGCTTCCTGGATTGAAGACTACTGGACAGGTGCAATATCATCACCTATACACCCTTTCCGCTATATCCTCTATAATTTTTCACCTTTTTCCTTTCTCGATAGGCCTTGTGTACATGAGTGAGTGACTGCGTTTGTGGGTGAGGACATATTTGTTAATAAAATCCATTTAGTAGTATGATTGTCTGGCTTTTTCCTCAGTTTGACCCCGTAAAAATTGGGTTGAAGGTCTCGCTGGGTTACCCTGCCCCTTGTTTCTGCCAAGCTAGTGCTCTGATAATTTCCTCAATCTTTGCATTTTTGAAACAAATCGAGGTGTCAGGTAACAGAACAACAAACTTTACAGGAACTGTCTTTAGATTCTTTCATTGTTATCAAGGAAGTTGACAAAGGAGGGACCATTGTAGTTCAGGACAATGTGGATTATAAAAATGAGATGTTTTGACGGCTTTCAGACAGGTCAGCATAAGCCTATGTAAGGATATCTCACTTAGGCTATTACAAAAAATTATTAAAATCATTGTAGTTTGAGGATCTCAGTTTGGGTTACTTATCAGAAGGAAAACAAACACACACATGCATATATTTGGTAAAAGCTAACTCCAGAACATCTGTATTTTATGTATTACCAAAAACACATGAAGGTCTAATTTCCCCTCCAGGCTGCCCAATAGTATCAGGCTGCAGCTCAGTCTTAGAACGACTTGTTTAATTTGTGGACTGTTTTAAAAAATCTTTTGAACCCCAAATTCCAACATATATATGGAACTCTTCAAATTTCATTAATAAAACAACACAAGTGGGGTGGGACAGGGGAGATTCGCCAGCTACTATTGATGTGAGATCTCTTTACAGCAATATACCACAAAAGGGGGCTTTGACCACCATATAACAAACTTTAGACAGGAAAGAAGTGATACATCCTCCCTCTCACTTCACCTCTCTGGCTGAAATAGCCTTGACAAAAAAATTACTTTAGGTTTGACACCCATTTTTATTGGCAGATAAAAGAAGTAGCCATAGGATGACCTATGGCTCCAGAGGTAATCAATTTATACATGGAGAGATTTGAAAGTGAAATCTCCAGTCCAGGAAGTCGCTTCAAAAAACAACTGCTATTTTGGAGGAGATTTTTAGATGATTTTTTAAAAAATATTTGGAGTGGGAGTGAAGTTGATCTCATCAAATTCCACAACTAGATAAATTCTATGATCAGGCATTCACTGTGCACTATAAGATGGATCTCCCTTTCATCTTGTGGTTTCCAATGTCTCTTCCAATGCTTCTTCAACAAGCCTAGTCAGGATATCATGGGGCACGGCTAGGTGGTCAATGCCTGGCTGGAATCTTATGGCTTTATGTTGCTGTAGATGTCAGTGTTCAAGCAGTTGCACTGTCTCAGAAGCGGTAGAAAGGTGGTGTCCTGCTCAGGGCTGCACGAGCCGTGTTATGCTAATATGCACCATTGTACAACCAATGGTCTAGAAGGTTCTGTAGGTGTGGTTCTTTAGCAGTGAATGGGGAACTGGATTGACTGGTGTGCATGTTTGGACTGATTATCTGAGAGACACCTGTGTGGAGCCTTGAACTTACAAATAATATTGGCAAAATGGCCCACTATTGTCTCTTTGTTAGAGCCAGAGTGGTGTAGTGGTTTGAGTGTTGGATTAGAACCGTGAGAGATGAGGGTTCAAGTCCCTGCTCTGCCATGAAAACCTTCTAGTGACCTTGGGCAAATCACACACTATCAGCCTTGGAAGAAGACAATGGCAAACCCCATCTGAACAAATCTTGCCATGGAAACACCCTTACAGGGTCACTTTAGGATTGCTATAAGTTGGAAATAACTTGAAACATACAACAAATTGTCCCCTTTTTAAAGAGAAATTAGCCTATAGATGACCTTATGATGGCTCAGGAAACAGAAGATGGTTCAGAACGTGGAAGGGAAGAGAAGACGATGTTTTTCTTCCCCCTGTCTCTTTTTGTAGGAAAAAATGAGAGTCTGGATTAAAAGAGAGCTAGATTGGACCAGAGGTTTTCTAAGGATGCTGGCTGCCCCGTCCTCCAATATCTGACTGTGCAGAGAAGTACATTTTGGGACATCTGTTGGGGTGTTGATATGATTTTATTTACATGGCTTATATGCTGCCTTTCCATTGAAACTGCTTCTCACCACAAAATTAAATGCCGTGCCAATATGTGTCCAGTGGCTTCATTCCAAAGGAGACCAAGCTCAGGCAGAACCCTGAAATTTCTCATTGCTCAGAGAATTACCATACTGGGATTGTTCAAAAACACCCTCTACTAAATACCAGGTGCCCTTAAATGATGTTTGCCAGTTACTTAAGCCAGAATCTTGTTGGTGTACCATTCTAGCAGGTACACTTTTCCTAACATCTCACAGCAGTGGCAACAGAAGGCAGGCAAAGGGATCCTTCAGGCAGAACAAATGTGTTGGGTGGTTGTCGTATTTGTTGCTGTAGTTCTAAGGATTTTTTTAAAATATCAAAATGACAGTTTTCTATCAAATTCCAGCACCAGCTGCAACATTTTATTCCCACCGTGGTGTGAGTTTCTTTTTATTTCCAAGGCATTTGTTGTTGTGTGCCTTCAAGTCATTTCCAACTTATGGTAACCCTAAGATGAACCTATCAAAGGGTTTTCTGGGGGCTGAGAGTGTGTGATGTGCCCATGGTCACCCATTGGGTTTCCATGGCTAAGTGGGTAATCATACTCTGGTCTCCAGGGTCAAAGTCCAACACTCAAACCACTACACCATGTTGGCTCTTGTTGTAACAAAAAAATTTCTCTCCCTCTCTCTAATTTTTATAGAGTTGTAATGCTAAACGTGTCATTGAACCAGTGAAATAGTACTTTTGCACTACAGCACTATAACTCTAAACTTAAAATAATACCACAGGGAGAAAATTTGCCCCTCAAACCATAAGCCCAGCTCAGTGAACAATGCCTCAGTTTTTCAAAACTTTTGGAAGAGCCATAGTGCAGATCCAAGAAATTGCTACAAACTTCCCCCAAAAGGAATGGATTGAATAAATGTGGAAGTGATAACTAAGGGCAAAACCAGCAAAAATCAAGAGTTTGTATTGTGAGAACTCACACTTCTCTAGAGCAGTCTGGAAGACTGAAAAATCTGTCCTCTCTGATGAGTCTAATTTCTGCAATGCCTTACTTCCTTCACAGATACTATACCTGCAATATTATCTTTCCAGTCTCTGGTGTAATGCACCAGCAGGACTCCAGTCTGTTCACTGACAAATCCTAGAGTAAAATAGCATGGATCAAGTTTGGTTTGGTTTAACAAGGCTATACCCCTCCTAACCCCAATCACAATATATTGCTTTCCTTTGTAAATCTGTGCACTACTACTGTATCAGGGGTTTGCTGTTGAAAGAATCTTGGATAAACTTCACAGTATTTCCCCTATGTTTGAGGCAGGACCATATCAAACTCTTCAACCTTTTCTTCAACCTTTGCTTAGATTAACAAGTCAGAATGGATTTTTAAAAAGCGGCGGCGGGTGGGGGGAGGACAGAATTAAAATGTTGCTTATTTTGTGCACTGCTGTGATCAGTTTTGCATTTAGGGGGAAAATGTCACTTCACTGTGTGAATTCACTGTGCCAGGATTCTGACAAAAATTCAGGTTCTTATCTATAGTGAAAGCTGCATTTATTTATGGAATGTACTTGATTAATATTTGCCTTAACATAATGTCATATATAGTGAAATGCTATGTTCTGACACATATAAATTAATATTCTAACATTATCCTGGTTTTTTAGATGGGACATTTGGTTTAGAATCAATACGAAACAACCTATCAAGCTTCTACTTAATTCAAATAGGAATGTGCCTATCTAGTCTCCCTGAAAAGTACTGAATAAACAGGGAAGAGGAGAAGTAAATACAGGAGTGAGAGGAATTATGTATTTCTGCTTGCTCTAGATATATTTTGACAAGTGCATTTTCCCCTCCTTTAAAGTCCTTCAGACTTTACACTACATGCTATTCCTAGTGTGGAGTTTCTTTTTAATCCTAAGACATACTGGAACAAAAAAGTCTCCCTCTCTACTTCTTCCCTCTTTCTTTCTCCCACTTCACAGAATCATTGGAACCACTCTGTTACCCTGAGAATTGGGGGGGGTCCCTGGAGGGGCGCCCACTTGCCAATCAAAATACCAAATTGGGGAAAATTAGCTTGAGCACTGTTTTGGCTAGCAAGAGGCAGGGTAACGTAGCGAGATCTTTAACCCAATGTCTACGGCTTCGGGTCAGGGAATAGGCACACAAGGGTTTAAAAGTAACAAAATAACAATTTTATTGAGAGACAACAGCGAATAAAAACAACACACACACTCTATCTAACTGGAAAGCAGAAGGGGGAAAATGTAAGGATGGGTAATACGACCTGGTCTCGTTGTCCTGGAGGAAGATAGATGGGGTTCTGAAGAAGAAAGCTCAGAGTGGCGGGCTGAGAGGAGTTCTTTAGACAAACCAGCGGCAGGGCAGGATGGCAATCCAAATAGTCCAAAGACTGCTTGGAAATCTGGGGTTTTTATAGGGAAGTTTGTGCCTTTCGGCTATGGCAAGCCAGGTGAGAACAAAAGGAGTTTTGGCACTGGACAAAAGATTGAGAGAGGTCCACCTAAACCTGATGGGATTAACTCCTGATTACAATAGTGTAGCTCGTATGTAAATGACTTGTTTACC
The DNA here is from genome assembly GCA_948474755.1 of Ctenosaura bakeri. NCBI lineage: Eukaryota > Metazoa > Chordata > Lepidosauria > Squamata > Iguanidae > Ctenosaura > Ctenosaura bakeri. Next base: position 60,866 of record CAOLHI010003980.1, on the reverse strand, counting down.
AGGTTGGCTTGGCTGAGAGCCACGCATCTATTGTAAAGTGCACGCGGGAAGTTCCCTGAAGCAGGGAGTGAAGTTTTAGTTTGCTGGCCTCAAAAGAGATTGGAATGTAAGAGCAATTAGCGGCCGCACTCATGTCCGTGCTTGTCCGGAGAACTTACAAACACGTGGAGTGAGGTGACTGAGAGTGGGTCCAGCTAAGGCCGAATTAGATGATATCAAAATGATATCTGGGGTTCTCACCCAAGGGTGCCATACCGGAAGTAACAACTGGAATTGGAAAAGACCACAAGGGCCATCAAGTCTAACCCACTGTCATGCAGGAAGACACCATCAAAGCATTCCTGACAGATGGCCATCCAGCCTCTACTTTAATAACCTCCAAAGAAGGAGACTCCACCACACTCTGAGGCAGTGCTTTCCACTGTCAAACTCTTCTTACCATCAAGAAGTTCTTCCTACTGTTTAGGTGGAATCTTTTCAGACTTTTAATGTTACAAATCTATAGTGCATTAGTGACACTGTACTTTTACACTATAGCACTCTAACATTAAGAAAAAGAAATGATCAGAGTGAGAAAATTTGTCCTTCAGGCCTTTGGATCATATCAGCAAACCATGCCTCCAGATATAACAAAACCCAAACCTTTGGAAGAGCTCTAGTGCTCTTGGTACAAACAGCTCCCCAAAAGAATGGGACCAGTGGACATAGAGGCAACAAACACTGGCAAAATCCAGCAAAACTCAATACAGGTTAAAATTATACAAAAATGTTGATAAAAGTATAGAGTTATCTAAAAAGCAATTAAACAACTTACCAGGTTAAAACATTAAACATTATAAACATAAAAATTGATTGAAAGATCATATACACCTAAAATATAAAAAGCACAACACATCATTAAAATTCCATCCCGTTCAATTCCCAAAAGCCTGGTAACATAAGAATGTTTTCAGTTGTCATAGGAAGGAGACCAAGAAGGGAACCATCCTGTTATCCCTTGGGAGGGAATTCCAAAGACTGGGAGCAGCCATCAAGAAAGCTCTCTCCGTTGTTCCTACCAAATAAGTTTGAGAACGTGGTGGGACAGAGAGAAAGGCCTGTACAGATTATCTCAAAGCTCTAATGGACTCATGAAGGGACATTGTTGTTATGTACCCTCAAGTTATTTCTGACTTATGTTGAACCTAAGGATAACCTATCATGGGTTTTCGGGGGCTAAGAGTGTGTGGTAGCCCCAGTGTCACCCACTGGGATTGCCTCCCAAGGCAGTAAGAAACTCCCCAATGTTGAGAGTGGCAACCTTTGCATGCCTAATTAACTGGCTAGTTTGTATGCACGTCTATTGTAAGCATAGAGAGATAGCCTAGAGAGAACTTCCTGTTTGTTGGTTAACACCTCTTCCTCCAGCATGTACACATTCCTTGTTCTTTAAAAGATTCTCCTGCCATTTACTCCCCCCTTTTTTTTTGTTTTCACCTTTTGACCTGAAAGCATGCTCTGAGATTTCCCAACAAGGATTATTGTCAGCAAGCATGTGAGTGCTTAATTTTCTCCTACCTTCTTCAAGAATTGAACCTGTATAGACTATGTACAAGATTTTGTGAGTAAACTCTTTGATATTTTTAACCAAACTGTTTTTGAGTTTATTTTGGGCTAGATTAAATGTGTTTGGGGTGGTGTTACAGAACTGGGACTGGTGATCTGTTCAACTTCCGTTTTTGTGCAATTACTAAAATACTCTGCTGATTGAGAGTCTCATTACCAAGGTCTCTCAATATTCAAATATATTTTTTTCAGTTTCTCCAACACCCAAAAGCCATTGGAGATCCATCTTCATGGTCCTTCACCCTGCAGAGGCTCTGCAACCCACTATGTCTGAACCTGACCAAGATGTGATCTGTTCATGGCAATGTAACAGTAGAAAGTTCCTCCATTCCCAGATCACTTGATCTCTCCGAGCCATCTACTTTCAAACACAATCAACCTCTGTAGACTGAAGGATAGGGCTCCTGGCCAGGGGAATATTGTCCCAATAGACTACTGCAACTCCATCTTCTTGCCCCCCAGGTCTCACCTGCTGCTGCACAGAGAATCCTGGACTACAAAATTACTGCCCCCCGAGCCTCATTCAGCTAAGTCTCTGTAATACATTCCAGGTCAGATGACCAGCACCCTGTTGTGAAGTTTTATGTCATGGGCTTCCAGGACCTAGACTCAGAGTCTGAGGCAGCAGAACCTGCTCTTAGTCCTGACACAGAGATTGCTGCAGAAGAGTCTGCAGAGCAGACAACACCATCACCCACCTCAGAGACAGAATGTCAGCCCCAGCAGGGAGCCCTGCTCAGTCTGACACAGAAAATGATCTAACCGTACCTACCTTCACCCAGCGTAGACACCAAAAGGGTCTCCTGTGTCGCTTCCAGCAAATTTATGACAAGCACCAATTAATCAGGCACCAGCTGCACTGACCCTGGAGCCAATAAGAACTGAGCCTTTCCCCTCTAGCCTTTGTCAGCAATTAACTGATCATTTGTCTTGTGTATGCTTCTGTTCACTGCCCTTGCCTCTGTTTCTGCCTTTGACTTGTGTTTGTTTTTGCCTGCCTCTGATTTATGGATATTTTTGGGACACTTATTGCTTTGCATTTGCAAAGCTGTTTCCTTTCTTCAGTAAACTGACTACTTAAGTTACTGCTGAGTTTCTGACCTGTGTTTGTTATCAGCTTCTCCTGGCTGTCAGCCCAGATCAAGCTTGAACAACTTCCTCCTATCCCCAAGATGGGGCAGCTGTCTTCCATTTCTGTATCTCCTTCTATCCTGTTAGGATAGGCTCTCCTTCTATCCCAGGACTCAGAGAATGAAGATGATTCTCCAGCTCAACTTGATGAATAGCAGCCTCAAGACACACTGAACCAGAACTCACCTGAGACTAATCAAACATAAGCACCACCAGCACAATTGGAGGAGGAGGCATGGCCCCCAAACCCTCAGATCTGATGGGTTCAGAAGAGAGCAGAACAAAGACAGTCAATGAGGCTTCTGGCCAGCCAAAAAGGAAAAGCTCTCTTAAGGACAACTAGCTACAGCCAATTTAAGAGATAGCTCTGACCTATGTTCACTATTAAAAACAACAGTGTCCTGCTCTGGAGTAGTATTCCTGCAGTTTTGCTTCAGATATCTGAAACTCTGCTCTTTGGACTGGCTGACAACCTTGTTTGGCTCATGGAATTTTGGACCTCTTTTGACTTTTCTCCTGTGCATCTCTTTTGCAAGCAGGCAAGGTTGTATTCCAGAGATTTTGTTTGAGTTACTGGCTCTGTTTAAACTATCGTTATCTGCAAAAGCTTGGAATAATTTGCTTCCTCTCTAGCAAATATCTGTGTATGCCAAAACCTGAAGCAGGATGTACTCTCTTTAGCTTGGTTGGCTGCTCCCAGAGCATCATTACTCCCTCTCTTTGTTGACAATACATCTCCCCTCCCCACGGAAATAGTCAACAGTTTGTCCCAACACGGCAGTGTCCATAAACAAGCACTGTTCTTGTTTGCCAAGCAGCAGCAGGACAGGCCCTCATGCCACCCCGAAATAGTTCCCTGCAAAGGGCGTCCCCATAGTAGTCTCTCTTTTATTTTCCAGCCTAGGGAGCTAACCCAATCCAGCTGAGGAACTTGCCGGAGACTGCCAGCTGGGCCTCAATTCTTCTTGTGGTGAAGGAATTCCTGGGGAAAGGAAGAAGTGGCAGATAGAACGCACAGTAACTGGCAAGCTCCCTCTCCTTCATCTCCAGATGGTCTTTGGATCTGTCTCTTTCTTTGCAGGCAAGAATATTAAATAAAAGCTCCCAAGGGCTGGCTTTAGGCATTTTGGACCCTTGAGAAGTTGCCTCTTCGCTTCCTGTTCTAGCCACTATCAATTTCTATTTCCCATCCATGCTTTTCTTTTTTCTGGATTTCTTGGCTCCAACTTGTTTTGGCCTTAGACTTGGCATTTCTCCTTGCTGACACTGCATTTCTTTAACTGGTTTCATTAGACTTTGAGGCAGTCTGAAACAACATACAGTGAGGCCTATTCACACTTCTTAGAACAGCATGTAAATTGAAATGTGCTTATATATTGATATGCATGTTCAACACTGGTTTTGTGATGCAGATCACTGATCACCAAATACACACAAAAATATGTTTTTAGATAAATGTGTGCACAAAAATTCATATTAGCAAAACTAACATATGAAAAACATATCAAGTGAATATTTTTGCATAATATGTATATTAGACAATAATGGCATATAAAGTAAAGAATATTATCAGACACATGAGTGAGAATGCCTGCAAATTTGTAGTGGACTTAAAATCACAGCTAACGTAGAAATGAATGTAGGTTCGAATAAACAAAACTAACATTAAAAGATTTGCCTGTCCCAATTTGCAAAGCTATCCAGATATCAAACCAGATATCACCTATCTATAGTCCTTGTTTCAAATAAGGCTGCCCATGTCATTTCATTGAATATAGCTATAGTGGACATTGCAGGGTTGCATGTTACAATGTTTATGAGCTGGTGAATAAAACAGAAACCAAGAGAACAATGGCAAGCATGAAGTCAGTGGCAGGAAACTTAAACTGGAGAAGAATTTAAATGAAAGAGAAGTTGATATCCAGGCTGTAGAGGCTAAGGCCTTTTTCAATCACAGAAAGTACTAACTGAGCCCTCTTCTGCCAGCTGATCTCCAAGAACTGCCAACAATGCAATCTTCTTATAAAAGTGCTCTGCAAGAGAGGAGCAGAGCTATATGAAATCCAGACCTTCTCCAACTCAGGGATGCAGCTACAATGCTGGCAGAAAGTGAAGACAAACGTAAGTAATATCCAGTACCCCTAGGCTCAGAGGGGTTTGGATTCAGTACAGCTTTAGCTGACCTGCCACTGGCTCTGATTGTGCTGTAAAGCAGCTGAGAATCTACTCTAGCAATGGATTGGCACATGCTTCTTATTGTCTGCTATTTGTTTATTTTAAAAAGTTATGTCCTACTGTTTCTTAAAAATCTCAGCTGGCTAACATTCTTCAAACTGTGGACAATAAAAATAGCAAGTACCAATTCATAACAGATAGCTTTAGGCAAGAAACTAGATATGGCTATCTTTCACCCTTACTTTATGTTGGATTGGTCAGTTGTGGCCTTCCAGATGTTTCTGAACTGCAACTCTCATCCCTTTTGCTAGTATAAATGATGGTTGGGGTAATAAAGAGGAAAGAAGGGGAGGGGCAAAGGAGGGGTACACAGCCATGGTGTTTATCTAGATGACAGCCTAAACAGAACTATGCACTTTTGCAGAAGAAAAACACAGGAAGTCAGCATAATATTAACTTGTAGGTTTTTGGCAATGCCTCCAGGATTGTAGTATCACTTGTGATGTTAACAGTTCTCCATAAAGAACAGAATGTTAGCTACCTGATCTCAGGACCTGGCTTCTCTTCTCCAATCCTCAGAGTAAAGGAGAGGAATCTCAGCACAAGAATGCAGTCTTGAAAAATGTGTCTCTCTGTGTGTATTCATTATTTAGATGTTGTGTTTTCTATCTGAATGCCATACTTTCAGCAATTGTGGTTGTTCTATCATATTTATTAACATCACCAGGACCTGCCTCCTGTGAAATCACAAGGGGACATCTTCTGGTCTCATATTTTGGCTCTGAAGTTTCAGGGCCTTGGATCGTTTTGGCCTGGCAACCCAAGTAAGTACAGACAGGTGACAGGCCATTCCCCTTCCCACCACAGGTAGTGGGCTGTGGTGTGTCACTTCCAGCTACTATATTGGCTGACTTTGAGGCTTTTTTTTTATTTATTTTTGGGGCTCTGGGGAATTGGGGAAGAAACTGCCACATTTGCAACTGGTTTGGGGTTGAATTGCCTGCTCAGGGCTAAGAAATCACCCCCCTCAAATGGCATATTTTAAAATTTAGGAGACTTCAGAGGTTGCAATTTGAGGTTCCAAGTGCTGCATGGGTCTCACAGGCCATACTTATTTCTCAAAAATAAGTCATGCTTTCTCAAAAATAGGTCATGCCAGACTAATCTTATCTCTTTTTACAATAGAGTTACAAGCTTGATAGATGAAGAGAATGCTGTGGATGTAGCATATCTTGATTTCAATAAGGCCTTTGACAAAATTCCCCATGATATTCTTGCAAAGAAGCTAGTAAAATGCAGATTGGACAGGGCTGCTGTTAGGTGGACTGGTAATTGGTTGACCAACCAAACCCAGAGGGTGCTCACCAATGGCTTCTTTTCCTCCTGGAGAGAAGTGACTAGTGGGGTGCCGCAGGGTTCTGTCCTGGGCCCAGTGCTATTCAACATCTTCATCAATAACTTGGATGAAGGAGTAGAGGGCATGCTCATCAAATTTGCAGATGACACCAAATTGGGAGGGGTTGCTAATATCCTAGAGGACAGGATCAAATTTCAAAATGACCTTGACAGATTAGAGAGCTGAGCCAAAGCTAACAAAATGAATTTCAACAGAGAAATGTAGGGTCCTACACTTATGCAGAAAAAATGGAAGGCACAAATATAAGATGGGGGACGCGTGGCTGGATAGCAGTATGTGTGAAAGGGATCTAGGAGTCTTGGTAGATCACAAGCTGAACATGAGTCAGCAGTGTGATGCAGCAGCCAAGAAAGCCAATGCGATTCTTGGTTGCATCAATAGGAGTATGGTGTCTAGATCGAGGGAGATAAGGGTACCACTCTATCCTGCTTTGGTTAGACCTCATTTGGAGTACTGTGTCCAGTTCTGGACACCTCAATTCAAGAAGGATGTTGACAAGCTGGAACGTGTCCAGAGGAGGGCGACCAAAATGGTGAAGGATCTGGAAGCCATGCCCTATGAAGAACGGCTTAGGGAGCTGAGTATGTTGCAGAAGAGAAGGTTAAGAGTGTTTAAATATTTGAAGAGATATCATATTGAGGAGGGAGCAGGCTTGTTCTCTGCCGCTCCAGAGACTAGGGCCCTTTTCACATGCAGGCGGCGGAACGCGGCAAGCCACGCCAAAACGGGGCTTACCTTGTTCCGTTGCCGCGCACAGCATCCCGTTTCGCTGCTCCACACATTTGCAGCGTCCGGCGGTGGCGGCACTCGGCAGCGCCCAAAATGGCGGATTTTGACTGGCGGAGCCTCTCCACCAATCGGAGAAGCTCGCCAGCCGGAAATCCCGCCCCCCACCCAATTTGCAGGGACGCCCTTTCACGTGCCCGCAAATACACACGGGCGCTGCGGCGGGGCTGGATGGGGCTGGATGCCCCGTTCCTTTGAAAAACCACATAAAATGTGGTTTTTCAAAAGCACACGGCGCCGCCACTTGAGGGCGCCCGACTGCGGATTGGTGTGTGGATTTAGTCACGAGTAATCCACCCCAATTCACGTGACGGTGTAGATGACCTCCCTGGAGGTCGATCTACACTGTTTTTTTATCCCCATGTGAAAAGGGCCTAGGACAAGGAGCAATGGATTCAAGTTGCAGGAAAGGAGATTCCACTTGAACCCCAGGAAGAACTTCCTGACGGTCAGAGCTGTCTGGCAGTGGAATATGCTGCCTTAGAGTGTGGTAGAGTCTCCTTCTTTGGAGGTTTTTAAGCTGAGGCTGGATGGCCATCTGTTGGGAATGCTTTGATGTGGGTTTCTGCATGGCAGGGGGTTGGACTGGATGCCCCTTGTGGTCTCTTCCAACTCTATGATTCTGTGATTCTATACTTTGCCCTCTCCTGATTTATATAATGAAAATTTACTACTGAGATTTTAAAGACAATCTCTTATTGATTGAAGAAAACTACATTTACAAATACCCAAACTAGATAGCAAAACCCCATTGAACCGAGCAGGCTTTTCCTTTTTGGTAAACATGCCCTGGATTGCACTGTACGAGCAGCTGGCATCCATTATAGAGTTAAGCCATTCAAAATATCTTAGCAGGAGACAAGACATATGTGCTAAAAATGAAGTTTGGAATGACAGAGAGAAGACGTTATAGATGAATTAGCTAAGAAGATTTGTTCAAGAAATTCTTCTCCACTAGATGTCACCACTGCACAACATTCAATATTAGGACCAAAAACATATTGAGGGGTAGCTATGCTGACCATGCAGTAAAATATAATGAAATGCATGGTGTGTTTTGTGCATTTTAGACAATCTCTACCTGTAAAGGTATCCTTGGTAGGACCAAAAGAACTTGTAGGAAGAGAGATGGAATTGTACAGCTGATGAAGAATGGATATGACACCATAAGGCAGCAGGTGAAACTGCTATCCATGCAAGCTTTCATTTTCGCAGTTAAATTGAGCTAGAGGTGTTATTTCCAAGGGAACAGAAATAGTCTGAGAGTAAGGAGGCTTCTCTATTAGTCCTCTCCATGTTAGAAGTGCCCAGTTCCTTCAACCTTTCCTTAAAAAATCCATTTTCAATGTTTCGATCAGCTTAATTACGCTTCTTAGAAACTCTTCTAGTTTCTCTACATCCTCCTTAAAATGCAATGCCCAGAACTGGGCACAGGACTTCAGGGAAGGTCTTGCTAACGTGGAATAAATGGAATGATTTTGTCTTATCTCTTAGAAAGCATGGTTTTGTTAACACAGTTTTCAGTTGCCCTAGACTTTTTTGCAGCCACATCACATTGTTGACTCACACCCAGTTCATGACTGATTACACTTCTGAGATCCTTTTAACATATATTAATAGCCAGTGCAATTAGCAGTTTGAGCATTGGACTACCTGCTGGGCCATGGAAACCCACTGGGTGCATCACACACACTCAGCCCCCAGAAAACCCCATGATAGGTTCACCTTAAAGTTGCCATAAGTCAGAAATGACTTGAAGGCATACAACAGCATATATTAACATACATATCCTTCTGTAAGCAGGCAAAGATTGTTTTATTCTCACAGGCTTTTGAAAACTGAAAACATTTAAAGAAAGTGTTTATTAGAGGGTAATTTACTGTTTCAACTGTAAATTTCAAAACTGTTTTTATTACTATTAATTGTAAATTTAAAGTTGTCATTAACGTTATTTCATAGTTTGATTCCATTTTGATATTGATCTTTTGTATATTTTAACTATATTGTTTTTGTTTGAATTTATAGCTACATTCAGTTGTGGTTTGAGGAAAAGGCAGAATATAAAATTCATCATCATCATCATTATAAAAAATTACAGTCAAGCTGGACATCCCATTCACTATCCTGTATTGGTGCAATTGATTGATTAATTGCCTAAATATGTAAGTTTGCAGCGGTGTCATTTCACTTTATTAATTTCAATAAATGTTATCCCTGTTTTCTGAAGTTTTTGCTGTCTCTATGGCCATTTCTGCACTACACTGTTATAGTGCTATTATTCTACTATCAACATCCTATGGAATCCTGGGGTTTGCAGTTTAGGAAGGGACATTTAGAATTCTCAGCCAGAGAGCTCTTTGGCCTCAGTAAACTACAAGCCCCAGAATTCCACAGGAGGTTAAAAGTGGAATAAGAGCGCTGTAACAGTGTAGTGCGGAAATAGCCTATCTGTTGTGCCAGCCTGAGATGGACTCTATCCATACCTTTATCTTAAGTCATTGACAAAAATGTTGAGGAGTACCAGATGAGACAATTATAGTGTACTGGTGTAGTAGTTTGAATGTTGGGCTACAACTCAGACCATGGTTCAAATCCCTGCTCAGACATGGAAACCCACTGAGTGACCTTGAGCAAGGCATACTTGTTCAGCCTCAGAGGAAGGCGAAGGTAAAGGCAACCCTCCCTCCTTTGAGCAAGTCTTGCCAAGAAAACCCTGTGATAGGTTCGCCTTAGAGTTGCTATAAGTTGGAAGTGGCTTGAAGGCACACAACAATAGCAACAACAGTGAAAACTCCAACAATAGCAGGCCCAAGACAGAGCAAAAGGCATCCCAATTATAAATTCTCTTCAGTTTGATCGGAGCTATTGATGTGCACTTTTCAGGGGTGATTAAGCATGCATTGACAATATTATCCATCAGGCAGCTACGGAAGTTTGGAAGATAGCAATGCAGACTGCCTTTACCTTAGATAAATTCTTTTTTTTTTCCAACTTGACCTGACTTTTGAGGGTAAACTGGCAAGTTTTTCTGCAAATCTGGATGTTCTGTGTTTTAATGTGATGCCTCTTTAGTACTCTGTGGCTAAGTAAGTGTATAGCTAAAGAGATTATCCAAAGCTGGCATTGACTTTACAAACCAATATATAAATAGATGAAGCCTAGATGACATAAAAATCTAAAAACATTTTCACACATGAGGCTTAAAAATGTTCTGGCTTCTGCTGACTTGTAATGCAAGTGTAAAACCTTAATTAGGTGAGCAGAGAAGAGATATTTGCTTGCTTTGGTCTAATGCCATCATGTCATCTTTGATGCAACTTATTACCCAGCACTGTTAAAAGGAAAGGCCGAAAGAAAAAATGACTGTAAGAATCGATCTGATTTTTGAAAGATAAATACATGTAGAATTCTTGCTATCTAGTATCCAATCATACATACTTACTACATGGTGCCCTCCATATATGCTGGGGTTCTGTTCCAGGAACCCCCTTGTGAAACAAGTAATGTAATGCTTCACACAACCTTGTGTTTGTGTATGTGTGTAGGTTGCAATAAGGGAAGGTCTACTGTTTGTTGCATTCAAAAACATTACTTGACTTCTAAGAGACTATACTGATACAGAATTAGCACACCAGTCTGAAGCCATTTCCGCACTAGACTGTTATAGCGCTATGATTCCACTTTCAACATCTGATGGAATCTTGGGGTTTGCAGTTTCGGGAGGGGCCAGCCAGCCACCAGTTACAGGGATCCCCTTCGGACCTCTCCTGAAACTGCAAACCCCAGGATTCCATCGGATGTTGAAAGTGGAATCATAGCGCTATAACAGTCTAGTGCGGAAATGGCCTGGGACTATGCATCACATAAATGGTTTGCATGTCCCTTTGTTCTTCTCCTGTTTCATTTTTCTAACCAACAGTGTAAAAAACAACAACAACATACTGGACTTCCGGTCGCATGGCGGGTGCGAACAGCAGTTCAGAAAGAAGCTGTGCAATGGCGCAGCTCCGAGCAGCCACCCACTGGATTCCAGCCGCTTTTTTTGTACCACCAGAAGCGGCTAAACACCCCTCCGGTAAGAGGGGTGCGGGAGAGGTCCGAAGGGGACCCCGTAACTGGTGGCTGGCTCTACCTGGCTGGGGGAGCTGAAAACACCAGGGGGTTGAAGGACCATGATGGAGCCAGTGGGATCGTCGCCTGACCGTCGCCTGACCGTCGCCGCCGACTTTTAACCAAGAAACTTATTTGAAATAACAACTAAGAAAACATGAATCTTCTCTGGTCTTTGCTTTTGAAAATATCACATCTGGAATGAGCATGCAGCGGTGTTCAGGAGTGTAGGAATGGAAGGACCCAGAGGGACGTGAGTGTGTCATGATGGAGAGTTCTCTTAAGGAGCAGCTGATTTAAAAGAAATGGCTAAGAGGCTTTTCTGTTTTTCTGTGGATGGTTGAGAGTTCGTCTTAAAGGGGCAACTGTTTTTTAAAAAATGGCTTAGAGGCTTTTTATTAAAGGGCCGGTACTGGGCTAAAGAATAAGACTGAGCTTTACAATATTGAATAACCCCCATTTGGACATTCAGTTCCTTATTTCTACAGATTATTTTGGCTGATCGGAGAAGATTGTTGTTTTGGCTTCTTGACTCTGGATTTCTGACCTGGAAGATTACTTTGGGCAGCGGGTATCGAGCAGTGCCTTTTTCTTTTTTGGCTTCTGTTGGCTGAGACTGTTTCCTAACTTTCTTTTTTTTCCTGAGTTTGGACCGGTGAGACTGGTGAACCTGTGCTGGAACGTTATTCAAGCAAATATCCTCACCCTCAGGGATGGAACTACTTGGACTTTAAGTGTCTATGAGAGTACAGTAATCTTCAGAAATGAAATTCCGGGTAGAGAAGTTCCAAATGGGAGGGGAGAATGGGAGGTGGAGCGGCACAGGGTCCTGAATTAGACAAAGTGGTAATACTTTAACAATGTCAATTAAGCTTAAATTTAGATATGTGGTCACTAATATAACACTGTGATATTGTTAAAGGGGAGATGGTGAATAGGGCATAAGTATAGAAGTGGGAAACAAGACATTTTTAAAATAATGGAGTTTAGGGCAGGAGATGGATTTGATGTGTTCCCATTGTTTGAGACTTGTTTGCCAGTTTTTTATCCTGAGTCTGGATTGTTGAGACTGCTGAGCCTGTGCTGGAAGGTCACTTAAGCAAAACATCCTCACTCCCTGGGACGAAGTAACCTGGAATTCAAGCGGCAATGATAATACAGAGACTCTTCAGAAATGAGGTTCCAGGCAGTAAAGTTCCAGATGGGAGGGGGGAATGGGAGATGATATGATGCAAAGGGCTCTGAATTAGATAAAATGGCTATGTACTTTGGCAATATCAATTAAGCTTGCGTTTTTGATGGATATATTTTCATTAATACAGACATTGTGAAATTGTTAAAGGGTAGATGGGAGAATAGGACACAGCTGGAGGCGGGAAACAAGACATTTTTAATATAATAAGATCTAGAGCAAGAAGAGGAATGACTGTAATAGTAGCAATAGTTCAGACTGCCAGATATACATTGATAGATGTGTTTTAAAAATTTTAGGATTTCATTTTAAAAATGTTGGAGGATTCAATTTGAGAAAAGACAGCAGAATTTAGAAGAGACAAATAGACAAATGAGAATAAATTGAAATTTGTTGAATAGAGAAAAGCAGAATGGCCATAATGGGTGATAGCTGAGAACTGTCAAGGGAAAAGGACTGTATTTTGATTGTGGAAATGGGGAGAGGGGAAAGCATGTTCCAACGTTTGAGATGAACACTGTATTGTGATACAACAAATGTAATATGTGGAGTGTGTTTTGAGAAGCGAAGACCGGAACAGAGTGGAAGATCAGAAACATTTCATGTAAAACTACAGGTTAAAGAAAGTCTTTTTTTATCTGTGAAATTTAATAAAATTATTATAAAAAAAACATACTGGTGCATCAGGCTATTTTTTGGATGGAAATATTTTTTACATTTTTATCTGAAAGACATAAACATTTTTTGAGAATTGATATGCCTTTGATTTCAAAGACATGTGCTAATGATACAACAAAAAAGGATAATTTATCTAACACCTGGGATCATAACCTTGTAACTTTAATTTTGAAGGGAAAAAAATGGGAGGAAATTGGAGAACGAATGAAGCTTTACTTCAAGATGAAAATATTTTGAAAATATTTAGAAAAAGATTGGTGGAGTATATTGAAGACAGTTTGGATAAAGATACTGATATTATAGTGTGGTATACCAGTAGAGTATTTATGAGGGGGTACCTTACCCAGCAAAGCATGGAATTAAAAAAAGAAGGGCAAGAGAAAATGCAGGTACTTTTAGATGAGATACGAAGTAGAGGAGTTGAAGAAGTCTCACATAAACAAGGCAGTATTCAACCAAATCAATATACTTCAGGAGCAGTTATCAATGATGACAGTAGATGAGACTGCGAAGGTTACACATTGTGAAGCAGAACTTTGAGTTTGCCAACAAGTCTAGAAGGTGGTTGGCATTTAAGTTGAGAAAAGGAAGAGAGAAAAAGCTTATGCTGAAGATACAGAAGGGGAATGGGAATTAATATTAGGAAATCATTTTATCACTATTATACATCATTGTGTAGCAGACGACAAATTTTTTTAAAGAGGACAGAAGAATATCTGGATAAACATACCCTTCCTGAGGTTTCAGAACTGCAAAAGCAGACGGTGAATGTCCCAAATACAGTGAGTGTGATTGTTGAGGCCATTAAGAACATTAAATCGGGCAAAGTTTCAGGTTCAGATGAACCTGTCAGTGTCAGCAACTGTAAATGCTTTGTGGAATAGTTATTTTTGCTTTTACAGAAATTGTTGAATTCAATACTATAGATGTGGAAGATTTCTGACACTTGGAAAGAGGCAACAATAGACTTAATTCCCAAAGAAGGACAAAATTCAACAATGACAAAAAACTATAGACCTATCTCACTATAGAATAATGTTTATAAAAATTTTACAGTTATTTTAGCAGAAAGACTGAAAAGGATTCTACAAGAATTTATCCATAGAAACCAAGCTGGATTTTTGCTGAAAAGACAGTTACATGGTAACACCAGATGTGTTGTGGATATCTTGGAATATTTAGATCATCGCAATAAGAAACAGGCAGCACTTATATTTTTGAATGCTGAAAAAGCTTCTGCTAATTTGAACTGGGATTTTCTGTCTGGAGTTTTAGAGAAGATGCATTTTGGAGATAATTTCATTACATGGATTAAGGAACTTGTATAGAATGCACGGACTTCAATTAATGGTGAGTTGAGCAAGCTATGTGATATTCAAAAAGAAACAAGCCAAGAATGTCCACTTTTACCTTTATTATTTATTCTAGGTCTTGAAGTCCTGAATGGAGCAATAAGACAAGATGACAGAATAAAAGATATAAGAATCAAAAAGAAAGTATATAAGCTAAGAGCATTTGTAGATGGTCTAGTGATTATTTTAGAAAATCCTTTTGACTGTATAGATGTGCTGTTAGAGAGACTAAAAAGAGAGACCAAAAAGAAGGGGTAATGGTCAGTGGAGTTGACGAGTCTGCTCAGCCTCTCTAGGAGGATGTAGGAGTCTTAGTAGACCACAAGCTGAACTTGAGTCAGCTATCAAGAAAGCCAAATGGGAGGGGAGAATCGGAGGTGGAGTGGCAGTTGCATCAATAGGAGTATGGTGTTTAGATCAAGGAAAGTAATAGTACCATTCTATTCTGCTTTGGTCAGACCTCATCTGGAATACTGTGTCCAGTTCTGGGCACCTCATTTCAAGGACATTGACAAGCTGGAATATGTCCAGAGGAGGGCAAAAAAAATGGTGAAGGGTCTGGAAGCCGTACCCTAAGAGGGAGTGGCTTAGAGAGCTGCAGAAGAGAAGGTTAAGAGGGGACATGATAGCCATGTTTAAAGATTTGAAAGGATATCATATGAAAGAGGGAACAGGGTTGTTTTCCACTGTTCCAGAAACTAGGAGCAACGGATTCAAACTACACGAAAAGTGATTCCACTTTAACTTCAGGAAGAACTTCCTGATGGTCCGAGCTGTCCAGTAGTGGAATATGCTGCCATAGAATGTGGTGGAGTCTCCTTCTTTGGAGGTTTCTAAATAGAGACTGGATGGACATCTGTTGCGAGTGCTTTGATGTGTGTTCCTGTATGGCAGTCGGTTGGACTGGATGGCCCCTGTGGTCTCTTCCAATTCTATAATTCTGTTATATCACAGATTTTTGCCCAAGGGAGACAGCATACGTCTTGAGACATCCTGTCAGCCCTTCAATCCACTTTTTCTGTTTCCCTTGGCAAGGGATTCCTCACCATCACCATACATATCCTCTGGGATTTGGTAGGGGCAATTCTATGTGCTGAATCTTCCAAGGACACCTGAATATTCTGTGAGGATTGACATTGTTGCTCTTGTTCTTTTTTCTCATCAACACTGATTAGGGAGAGAGCTTCAAATTGATTCCGTAGCTCCAAACTCACAGAATGATCCTTGGTCTTTCTACTTTTATGTGTCACATTTGTGAAGTGACCCCTTCCTTAGAGTAATCCCCTGTGTATTGAGCATCCAGGACAATCTGCTTCTCTCTTTCCAAAAACTTTATGCTCCCTAATATGCTGAAGAGTGGATACACGGGCCTCCAGTTGCTGAAACTTCTCTTCCAACAGGGCAAGAAGCTTACACTTGCTGTAGGTGTAACTCCATGTATCCTCTGGCAAGAACTCTCTCCACTCCATGGTGTGTGTGTGGGGGGTAGAATTGGATTAAAAATAGTGGGTGTGAGATCATTTAAACTGTCCATTATTTCTTCCTTGCAAAGAAGGCACTTTAAAGTGCTTCTTTGATGAGGAGAAGCAACAGCAGGAGTGGTTTCAAGATACAAGATGGCAGCAATAGCAGAAGTTCCACCAGAAGTTCCTTGAGTTCTGCAAACCAGGCAATGGAAATAAAACAATTTTGAACACACACTTCTATTATTCCATTTTGAATACACACTTCTTTCTTTAATATATTTTTTCTGGAAAAAGTGCCTCTGGCTGAAGCCAAAGCTATTTTTAAAAAAGAAAGGACAGAATCTCCTTGCCAGCAGTGCTTCTCTGAGGTACAGGGGTAATCTGGGACAGTCTAGAATCTAAGAAGTCATGACAAAAACAGGCACATCCACAAGGCTGACAGAATAGTTCTGGATGAAAGTCCCTCCATCGAAAACTTCAGCAGTGTTGGTGTCCATCCATTTCTGACCTTCTCTGGGCAGGTAGATGTCTCTTTGACTCTGTCCTTGTTCTGTTATTGGAGCAACAAGTACCTGCATTGAAAAGAGGAGTGATTAAAGATACTGAGACATTGATTTTCCTGATATGGAAGAGCTGAAGCTCACCTGAAACCAGTGCATGGTCATCTGAACTCAAAAAAGCAGCTGCCACTTCATGTCAAGAGATACTCCTTACCTATGTAACTAAGATGGTTATGTAGCTAAGTAGGTAATACAGAATTCAGGCCCACATATTTAAAATGTCTAACAATTCCAATTAGAATAAGATTAGAACTCAAGGCCTGGTCTGCCATTCAACAACAAACTTCAATGAATTTGAAAAGAATTGTCAGGCTTTTAATAGACAACGTATTTACGCAGTGTATCTCCTCTTTCCTAAACCCGTAAATGCCAGGGATGGACCTTGCTATCTTCCACATGGAAAGATTGTGCTCTGCTACTGAAGCTACTGCCATTGCCCTGTAATATGGTAAATTTATTAAATGTCACCAAGATAGAGAAACTAGATGCTGGATAAAATGCCAGCCTATGGACTTTGAGATCTGCAAGTGGGCATGACTGAGGCATCCTAAAAATGTAGACTTGCTGCTGTTAGTTTCTGCTTTCTTTTGTTTTGCTGTTGTGTGTCTTCAAGTTGTTTCTGACTTATGGCAACCCTACAGTGAACCTAACAGGAGGTTTTCTGGGGCTGAGGGTATATGAGGCGTCCAAGGTCAACCAATGGATTTCTATGCCTGAGTGGGGGAATCAAATCCTAGTGTCTAGGGTTGTAGTCCAATGCTCAAACCACTACACCACATGAAAAAATGTGCACATTGATTTTAATGTACACAGATACATGCACAAGTAGCTATTCAGCAAGAGGTTTAGAGTGATACCTGAGATCAGTCTTAGCAAGAGTCTGGCTTAATGATAGTCTAGCTGCCAGGCTTGGACTCTCTACATTGTCTTGTAAGAGAGCCTCTTGGGCCAGCAGGCAACTCAGATGAATACTGTCTGTTCTGATCAAATGATACTATTTCTGGAAATCTATAAACCACAGAAATACAGTGATGATATACACCTTGTAGGATACCAGTTTGCATATATATTACCTTGATTGCAGCATGTCTTCTGTAGTAATGGGCTTCCCAGCAAAAGCCATGAGGCTTTTCTCACCATTGTATAATTCTCCCAAGAAGTGAAATCAAAATCTACAGATACTAATTCTGCCTATTTGTTTGTAAGCAACTATCTATTCCCATAGTATATTAGTGCTTTCAGCACGGGGGGGGGATTATGAAGGAGGGGCAATTGTGGAGAAGAGAGGGGCCAGTTTTCACCCTCACACCCCCTCGTGAGTTGCACCAAGACAACAAAGCCCCCAGACCCCTACAGACAGACAGATAGATAGACACACACACACACACACAAACAAATACACACACTTTTTCAGGTGATTTTTCTCCTAACCCCACCCAACGGCTCAAAATTGTTCCCTTAAGCCTTTCATGTATCTCAAAACCCTATCAGAACTCTCCCCCATCAGCTAGAAATAGACTAAAATCAAAACAAAAAGTAAGCAACCACTGTTGATTTCTGCCAGGTTTGGTGGGTGGGTTTACTGGCAGGTTTTAAAGGTATTATGGGGGGTTGGGAGAACAACTGTTTGAGGTTTGAGGAGCAAAACATCACCCTCATTTGCTATTTTCAAAGGATCTAGAGGCCTTGTGGGGCTTCAAGGGCCGCTTGCAGCAGACTGGCTGCGCTTCGCCTATCCCTGATTTAGCCAATGAGCTAAGGTACAGCAATATTGACCACACTCTCTCTGGAGTAAGAACTACCTGCTTCATTTTAAAGGCAGGATTTTTGTTTGTTTTGTTGTTTCTTTCTTTCTTTTGGTCTTTGCTTCCGTTGAAAAAACTCCCACCAGAAATCTAGGACTTCTAGTGTCACCATCATTACACAGTAGTGTGTCTGCCTTCTCACTCCAAAACCAGCAGTGTCTGAGTAGGGTCCTGTTGCCACTATGTCTAGTTGTGTCCTAATAAGTTTAAAATTAGGCTCATGGTTAGTTGGCCACTTCCTCTTGTTGTGAGATGAAAATGTCTATTGAAATCAACAAGTCAAAGTTTTTCAGAACTGATAGCTTTCAAATCTCTCCCTATCTCCATTCCTCATTACAGCCTTTCTCCAAGTGGTTGTAGTTTCCATTTCCATTCCAAGAAAATGAGTCTTGTTTCGAGAACATGAATCCTGGCACAGTTACACTAGGACATTTGCCCCAGGCTTCTATGCAACAAATGAGAACTTGTGAATTGACTCTGACAGGAGCAAAATTAGTCTGTGTGTGTTACGGTTCACCATATGGGTTGAAAAAGACTCGCTCATGAGCATGCGTTTCCCTGAACAGAATATATATTGAGATAAGAGAGTGGGATTCCAGAGACATGACTTGGAATGATTGTGACATGCTTTAATATGATATCTGGTCTCACAAGGTGTAATATGATAGTTGGCCTCAATTCATAACCAGAAAAGGCCATTTATTCTTGACTTTGAGATCCAATCATAAACAAAACTAATACAACATGATCTCCATATAAATGTTTATACTAGACTCTTTTCCAAGTGGGTATTTTATTTCTTTTCACTCATGGAATTTCCATGTGCAGCCAGGCTGCACATAAATAAATGAGCAAATGCAACTTTCTAATGTGCTTGAGTTTTAAAAAGTGCTTAAATGTTCTCCTGCAGTAGTGATGCCTCTTGTCTCACTCCTGCAATAGAGAATGAAGAATTGTGTACATTTTCTCCTTGCCTACTTATGGCATGATACTTCCCACCCTTTTTAGTGTGGGTTTTTGCCTTTGTGAGAACAAATTTTTATGCAAGTTGTGCAACAATCTAGTTACATGAAATTACAATAGCCACTGCCTTGTGACATGGATTTTTAAAAAATCAATTATTGGATGGACTGTTGCATCTTTTTCATCAACCAGTCATTCTTTATTGTGTTCATTCTGTTGCTCTCTATGTGTGTGTAGGGGGGTGTACATGTTTCCTTTGACAAAGGGAAAAGGCAGTAGTTTTGTGCAGATACTTTTTAAACCAAATTATAGAAATTTCTGGTGGGAGGAGCATTCCTTGTCACATTCTTATGCTGGTGATGGGATCTCTTATGGAGGCTGTTGGTTTCTTGGAGAGTGGTCTCTCTCATTAAGTACAAAAAGTTTTGCAATTCTTCACATCCCTACTGCTGGGCCTCTCTGTGCCTTACTGCTTGGACTGAAACAGTATGAAAAGAAAGCTTATACTTGCTATTCCTGGCCTTTGATCTGGGGCTGGCTACAGGGATCACACAACACTCTTGTTGCAATAGCTCCACTGGCTACCACTCTGTTTCTAGACACAATTCAAAGTGCTGGTTATGACCTTTAAAGTCATATATGGCTCAGCTCCAGGCTGTTTGAAGGATCTTGTTCTCTCTTACAATCCAGTCCACCCCAAGAACTGCTGGGGAAGCCCTGCACTCTGTCTGACCACCATAGAATCATAGAGTTGAAGAGACCACAAGGGCCATCCAGTCCAACCCCCTGCCATGTAGGAACACATATGAAAGCATTCCCAACAGAAGGCCACCCAGCCTCTGCTTAAAAATCTTCAAAGAATGAGACTCCACCACACTCCGAGGCAGCATATTCCACTGCTGGACAGCTCTGACAGTCAGGAAGTTCTTCCTGAGGTTCAGGTGAAATCTCCTTTCCTGCAGCTTGAATCCATTGCTCCTTGTCCTAGTCTCTGGAGCAGCGGAAAACAAGCCCTCCTTGACATGATATCCCTTCAAATATTTAAATATGGCTATCACATCCCCTCTTAACCTTCTCTTCTGCAAACTAAACATACTCAGCTCCCTAAGCCATTCCTCATAGGGCATGGCTTCCAGATCCTTCACCATTTTGGTCGCCCTTCTCTGGACACGTTCCAGCTTGTCAATATCCTTCTTGAATTCAGGTGCCCAGAACTGGACACAGTATTCCAGATGAGGTCCAACCAATGCAGAATAGAGCGGTACCACTACCTTCCTCGACCTGGACACCATACTCCTATTGATGCAACCAAGAATTGCATTGGCTTTCTTGGCTGCCACATCACACTGCCGACTCATGTTCAGCTTGTGATCTACCAAGACTCCCAGATCCCTTTCACACATACTGCTATCCAGCAACACATCCCCCATCCTATATTTGTGCCTTCCATTATTTCTGCCTAAATGTAGGACCTTACATTTCTCTGTTGAAATTCATTTTGTTAGCTTTGGTCCAGCTCTCCAATCTGCCAAGGTCTTTTTGAAATTTGATCCTGTCCTCTGGAATATTAGCAACCCCTCCCATTTTGGTGTCATCTGCAGATTTGATCAGCATGCCCTCTACTCCGTCATCCAAGTCATTGATGAAGATGTTGAATAGCACTGGGCCCAGGACAGAACCCTGAGGCACCCCACTAGTCACTTCTCTCCAGGATGAAAAACAGCTATTGGTGACTACCCTTTGGGTTTGGTCGGTCCACCTAACAGTAGCCCTGCCCAGCCTGCATTTCACTAGCTTC
Source organism: Ctenosaura bakeri (assembly GCA_948474755.1). Lineage (NCBI taxonomy): Eukaryota > Metazoa > Chordata > Lepidosauria > Squamata > Iguanidae > Ctenosaura > Ctenosaura bakeri. The sequence continues at coordinate 39,828 of CAOLHI010003980.1, read as the reverse complement.
TTTGCAAGAATGTCATGGAGGACTTTGTCAAAGACCTTACTGAAATCAAGATATGCTACATCTACAGCATTCCTTTCATCTATCAAGCTTGTAACCCTATCGTAAAAAGAGATAAGATTAGTCTGACTTATTTCTGAGAAATCCATGTTGACTTTTAGTAATTATGGGATTGCTTTCTAAGTAATTACAAACTGACTGTTTAATGATCTGCTCTAGGATCTTTCCTGGTATTGATGTCAGGCTGACCAGGCAATAATTATTTGAGTCCTTTTTTTCCCCTTCTTGAAGATAGGGATGACATTTGCCCTCCTCCAGAGTGCTGGGACTTCTCCTGTTCTCCAAGAGTTCTGAAATATTATTGCGAGTGGTTCAGAAATAACTCCTGCCAGTTCTTTTAGTATCCTTGGATGTAATTCATCTGGCCGTGGAGACTTGAATTCATCTGGTTTAGCCAGATATTCCTGTACTACTCCTCTACCTATTCTGTGTTGCATTTCCCCCGCTTCCTCATCTGCTCCCCCCAGGTTGACTACTTCTATCCTTTTGGGAGAAAACTGAGGCAAAGAAGGTGTTGAGTAGCCTTCTCTCTTCCCCCTGTTAGTAATTGGCCATCTTCTCCACGCAGTGACCCTATCATTTCCTTGTTTTTCCTTTTGCTGCGAACATATCTAAAAAATCCCTTTTTATTGTTTTTAATGTCTCTGTCAAGCCTGAGTTCATTCTGTGCTTTAGCTTTTCTGACCTTCTCGCTATATCTCCTGGCTATTTGCTTGAATTCCTCTTTGGTGGTTTCACCATTCTTCCATTTCCTGTACATGTTTCTCTTAACACTTAGCTCAGCTGAGAATTCTTTCATCAACCATTCTGGTTTCTTTAGACACCTGCCATTTTTTCTCCTTATTGGCACAGTTTTAAATTGTGCCTTCAGTATCTCACTTTTAAGAAACTCCCATCTGTCATGAACTCCTTTCTCTTTCAGTATTCTTGACCATGGGATTTCAGCAAGTAACTCCCGAAGTTTACAGAAATCAGCTTTTTTAAAGTCTAGGATGCATATCTGGCTATACTTGGCTTCTCCTTCCCATTGAATGACAAATTCCAAAAGAGCATGGTCACTCTCCGCTAAGGATCCCACCACCTCCACCTCATCGACAAGGTCATCCCTGTTGGTCAGGATCAGATCTAAAATAGCTGATCCCCTTGTCACCTCTTCCACCTTCTGGACCATGAAATTGTCTGCAAAGCAAGCGAGGAACCTATTGGACCTTGCGGTCCTGGCAGAGTTTGACAGCCAACAAATATCAGGATAGTTGAAATCTCCCATTACTACTGCATCTCTCCTTTTTGAATGTGTGGTCATGTGCTCCAGGAAAGCCTCATCCAAGTCCTCAGGCTGGCCCAGAGGCCTGTAGCACACCCTCACAATCACATCCCTGTTGTTTCACCATCACAGGTACCTCTTGTGTGAACATTGGAGAGGGCCTTCTCAGTGGCTGCCTCCAGGTTCTGGAATTCTCTTCCCAGAGAAGTTAGATTTGTAGACAAGCAGGGACTTTTCTATTCCAACAGGCATTTGATGAGTGATTATACAAGGTGCATCTTACTGAATACGTTAGATATTGCTGATTGTTGTGCTGGGGTATGTATGTTTTAATGAGGCATGTTTTAACCTGGTTTTAATTCTTTTGACTGTTAAATCTTGTTTTAACTTTTATCTTATGGATTTTCGACAATGTCTTTTTTAGCTGTTGCAAGCTGCTTTTGAGTCCTGAATCATCATCATCATCATCAATTTGAATGAGCTAGTGTATGTTCCTTTTTTCCTGCTAGCCTATTGATATCAGCTAGTTCCACAGAGATCTGCCAGACAGCCTATGGTAGCTGGTGGCTTCCATGACAATGGAGTGGTGAATCACATGTGAATAGGGCAGACAGTTTGCTCCAAGTTTTAGTCCAGATTTACTGGAACTATCCAAGGTTCTGAGCCCTGTACCTAGAACAGATTCAGTACCTTTAACTAGAGAGATGTAGTTACAGGGATGTATCTGGTGAGTAAGAGGGCAACGTTAAAGCATTGCCACCCAAATAAGAGTTCTCCTCCCAAGTGAAATATTCCCTCAGTCCCTAATTTCTAGCACTGCACAGAGAGGGGGGGGGGTGGAGAGAGAGAGAGAGAGAGACAGACAGACAGACAGACATTGAAAACTGTTCATACCTAGAACTCTTATGTTTGCTGTGTTCGTACTCCCTCAGTAACAATGCCTTCCCCTTTGCTTTGGATGCCAAAACTCTATGTTTAAATGCTCAACTGAAGCTTTACGTTACTGCAACACTAGAAATCTGGAGACTGAAAGAAAGTTTCACTGAGGGGGCGGAATTCCTATATGAGGGGCAAGACTCTCAAATCTCCTCCCATGGTTACACCCCTGGGGAGCAACCAGCTGCTTCTGCTGACAGCCAAGCTGTTATTATTTTCCAGATGTTTCCAACCACTAGCAGCAAAGAAGGGAAGACCCTTGTCAAGGGTCAAAGACAGTTTGGTTGATTAAAAACTGGCCTTGGCTGAATGGCAAAAGTCAGTGTGGCCAAGCAATCATCTGATAACTCTGTTCCATACCTAGATCAGTATTCAGCAGACATGAAGATGTAACTAGTGATTTCTGCACCTTCATATTCAGCTAGGCATGAAAAAGGATGTTGGTAGAGTCAAAATTCCCATTGAAATCATCAATTTAACACCTCTGGAGACTCATTGTAAGACAGAGTGCCATCTCCTCAGAAATCTGTAAGGCTTCTGATACTTTTTGGAGAACTGAAATATGCACAATCTTGTCCCTACCTTTAAAAAATGTGGACAGTTAAAATGCATACAGTTGTAAACAATGACAACAACCTCATGAATGTGCTTTAGTCAATGGGGACAATCTTTATAAAAGTGCATTTATTAGGAAAAGTGTACAGATAAACTCCATACTAAGGAAATCAATTAGATCTCTCCATGTGAGAAGAGAAGAGAAATCTGATATGAACTTACAGACAAAGAGGAGCACTACGCAGAGGGAACAGAAGGTCAACAAGAAAGAATCCAACATCAGCAACAGGAACTAGATCAACGCTCCCAGCCTCAACAGAATGCTCAGGCAGTCCTGGTAAAACACGCTTATCGAGGAGCCCAGGGGAAGCCTCAGAAGAGGCGAGTTCTGGTTGTTGGGGACTCTTTGCTAAGAGGAACTGAAACAGCAATCTGCAAAATGGACAAGCTCAATCGAGAGGTCTGTTGTCTTCCTGGGGCCAGGATCAACCACGTAACGGAGAGGCTAACCAGGCTAGTCAAACCCACTGACTATAAGCCCCTCATTTTGGTTCATGTCGGAACCAATGACACTGCGAGGAGCAGCTTAAACCACATTGCAAAGGACTACGAACGTATGGGGACAAAGCTTAAGGACCTTGGTGTGCAGGTGGTCATTTCGTCTCTCCTCCCCGTTCAAGGATACGGCGCACGTAGGGAAAAGGCAATAGTAGAGGTCAACAACTGGCTCCGCACATGGTGCCGCCAACAACGGTTTGGGTTTTTGGAACATGGCCTGAATTTCCATGAACATGGGCTTCTGGCGAGGGATGGGCTGCACCTCACAAAACTGGGCAGGAATGTTTTTGCTAACAGTCTTGCAAGGAAGATTAAGAGGTCTTTAAACTAAGTTCCACTGGGGAGGGGGACAATATTATTCAGGGCAAGGACTCAGAGAACACAGGGGTAAAAGGCCCAAATGATACTGGACAAGTAGTACAAGTGGCCAATGGTGGGAGGAGTAGAATCAATAGTACAGGACTTGCAGGAAGGGCCCAGGGACTTAAGTGTCTCTACACTAATGCAAGGAGTATGGGAAACAAGCAGGATGAGCTTGTACTCCTAGTACAAGAAAATAAATACGATCTGATAGGCATCACTGAGACCTGGTGGGATGAGTCTCATGATTGGAATACAGCAATAGAGGGGTATAGACTGTTTTGTAAAAATAGACCAAACAAGAAAGGAGGAGGAGTAGCCTTGTATGTCAAGGATGTTTTCACCTGTGAAGAGATCCAGGACTTAAACCCAGAAAGCCAGGTCGAGAGCATTTGGGTAAGAATTAAGGCAGCGAGAAACAATAGGGATATTCTGGTGGGGGTTTACTACAGACCTCCAACCCAGGCTGAGGACTTGGATGACGCCTTCCTCAACCAAATGACTGCACATTCAAAGAGGAGGGATACAGTAATAATAGGAGATTTCAATTACCCGGATATATGCTGGCAGTCAAACTCTGCCAAGACAGCAAGGTCCAGCAAGTTTCTTGCTTGTCTTGCAGACAACTTCATGGTCCAGAAGGTGGAAGAGGTCACAAGGGGATCAAATATTCTAGATCTGGTCTTGACCAACAGGGATGACCTTGTGAATGAGGTAGAAGTGGTTGGATCTTTAGGGGGGAGTGACCATGCCCTGTTGGAATTTAGCATTCAGTGGGAAGGAGAAGATAAGGGTAGCCAGACACTCATCTTAGATTTTAAAAAAGCGGACTTCTGTAAACTTAGGGAGCTGCTGGCTGGAATTCCGTGGTCAGGAATAGTGAAAGGGAAAGGAGTTCAGGAGGCATGGGAGTTCCTTAAAAAGGAGATACTGAAGGCACAGTCTAAAACAGTGCCATTAAGGAGGAAAAATGGAAGGCATCTGAAGAAACCAGAATGGTTGACTAAAGAACTCTCAGCTGAGCTAAGAGTTAAGAGAAACATGTATAGGAAATGGAAGAAGGGGGAAACCACCAAAGAAGAATTTAAGCAAGTAGCTAGGAGATGTAGGGAGGAAGTCAGAAAGGCTAAAGCACAGAACGAGCTTAGGCTGGCCAGAGACATTAAAAACAATAAAAAGGGTTTTTTTAAATATGTCCGCAGCAAAAGGAAAAAGAAGGAGACAGTAGGGTCGCTACGCAGAGAAGATGGCGAATTACTCACAGGGGGGAGAGAAAAAGCAGAGCTACTTAACACCTTCTTTGTCTCCGTATTTTCCCAGAAGGAGACAAGCACTCAACCTGGCGGTTGGGGAGCAGGGGAGGAAGCAGAGGAAATGAGGCACATAATAAGTAGAGAGGTGGTACAGGAATACCTGGCCGCATTGGATGAATTCAAGTCTCCAGGGCCAGATGAATTGCATCCTAGGATATTAAAAGAGCTGGCAGAGGTCATTTCGGAACCGCTTGCTATAATTTTTGAGAAATCTTGGAGGACAGGAGAAGTTCCAGCAGATTGGAGGAGAGCAAATGTTATCCCCATCTTCAAGAAGGGAAAAAAAGAGGACCCAAATAATTATCGCCCAGTCAGCCTGACATCAGTACCCGGAAAGATCCTGGAGCAGATCATTAAGCAGTCAGTTTCTAATCATTTAGAAAGCAACGCGGTAATCACGAGAAGTCAACATGGATTTCTCAAAAATAAGTCATGCCAGACTAATCTTATCTCTTTTTATGATAGAGTTACTAGCTTGATAGATGAAGGGAGTGCTGTGGATGTAGCATATCTCGATTTCAGTAAGGCCTTTGACAAAGTTCCCCATGACATTCTTGCATCGAAGCTAGTAAAATGTGGGCTGGACAGGGCTACCGTTAGTTGGATTTGTAATTGGTTAACCGGCCGAACCCAAAGGGTGTTCACCAATGGCTGCTTTTCGTCCTGGAGAGAAGTGACTAGCGGGGTGCCACAGGGTTCTGTCCTAGGCCCAGTGCTGTTCAATATTTTTATCAATGACTTGGATGAAGGAATAGAGGGCATGCTCATCAAATTTGCAGATGACACCAAATTGGGAGGGGTTGCTAATACGCCAGAGGACAGGATCAAAATTCAAAATGACCTGGATAGATTGGAGAGCTGGGCCAGGGCGAACAAAATGAAATTCAACAGAGAGAAATGTAAGGTCCTACACTTAGGCAGAAATAATGGAATCCACAAATATAGGATGGGGGACACGTGGCTGGATAGCAGTACGTGTGAAAGGGATCTAGGAGTCTTCATAGACCACAAGCTGAACATGAGTCAGCAGTGTGATGCGGCAGCCAAGAAAGCCAATGCAATTCTTGGCTGCATCAATAGGAGTATGGTGTCTAGATCGAGGGAGGTACTGGTACCACTCTACTCTGCTTTGGTTAGACCCCATCTTGAATACTGTGTCCAGTTCTGGGCACCCCAATTCAAGAAGGATATTGACAAGCTGGAGAAAGTCCAGAGGAGGGCGACCAAAATGGTGAGAGGCCTGGAAGCCATGCCCTATGAGGATAGACTTAGAGAGCTGGGTATGTTTAGTCTGCAGAAGAGGAGGTTAAGAGGGGACATGATAGCCATGTTTAAATATTTGAAGGGATGCCACGTAGAGGAAGGAGGGGACTTGTTTTCTGCTGCTCCAGAGACCAGGACAAGGAGCAATGGATTCAAGCTGCAGGAAAGGAGATTCCACCTGAACCTCAGGAAGAACTTCCTGACAGTCAGGGCTGTCCGGCAGTGGAATCTGCTGCCTCGGAGTGTAGTGGAGTCTCCTTCCTTGGAGGTTTTTAAGCAGAGGCTTGATGGCCATCTGTCGGGATTGATTTGAGGTTGTTCCTGCATGGCAGGGGGTTGGACTGGATGGCCCCTGTGGTCTCTTCCAACTCTGAATTTCTATGATTCTATGATTCTATGATTCTATGATTCTAACAAGGGACAGGACTGGAATGTAGATGGGATTTGGAGAAATATAGCGAAGCTGAGACTGATGTTTTCATATTTTGGGTGAAAGCCAATCTGATCACACCAGAAAGTGTTTAGATCCCCATCTAGCTACAGAACCAGTGGGAATTTTACCCCCAAAGGGTCAAGAGTGGTGTTCAGTCACATGGGGCAGACAGCAGTGACAAACTTGAAAAACATCAGAGAATGGTAAGAGCTACAACTACCAAATACCACATGCTCCAAGTTATGCCATTGCTGTAAATAACTTTATTTAGAATGGTGTAGCACACCCAGAAAAACTGCGTTTTCCACTTGGTTGTGATTTTTCCCTCTAGCTCACAGAAGGAGCAGTTGATCTTCCATCAGGAAGATGCTTGTACGTTATATGCTTCTCATATGTTGTGGGCTATCACACAATCTATCATCATTTGCAGTACCAGTGGCTGTTTTGAATTATCAAGAATGACCTGGAGCCTCACAGGCAGTTGCAAATTTGCTATTACTACATTAGCCGCTAATACTATTTAGGCACAATTTCAGCTTGTTTGGGCAGAGTTAGCAACAAGAAAGGGAACAATGGCAACAACAATAGCATGTGGAAGCACAGAGAGTTCTCAAAGGAAGAAGTAGAGGAGGGGAAGAAGAAGAAGTTGTTGTTGATGCATGAATGATGATGAGACAGACAGGCCTATGAGGCAGCTCAGATGAGAGAGATCATTTTAGGCAAAAAAGTGTTTCATTTTAGAAACAGTCTACCAATTCTGGGAGGCAGTGGGAGGAATTTCATTTGAGCTTTTCACCGCAGGTGTCAAAATGTCTAAGGCTATCACTGATGTGCAAGATTTGTATTTTGCGTGCCTCTTTTATGTGAAGACCTATCTGAGTATGTAGCATAGTGATGCACCTTTAGTAAGAGGGAAAGAAAAAGCTGCTCCCAGTGATTATTTTAAAATGCTGCAGCAACCAAGACCATCTATCAAAGCCGAAATATTTATCTAAATTGTTTTAATGATGTTCTTTTTTTTCTTTTCTTTTTTTTACAAAAAAAGCTACAATGATACATTAACTATTGCAGCATTTTTAAAGTGCTTAATGACGGCTGGGTGAGAGTCTTCTTAATATGATCAAAGTCAACGCTGTATCTAACCATGCAGAAGTCTTAAAACTAAAGACCCTGAAGATCAATGTGTCATTACATTCATCTGACAGCAATATTTATGGTTTTATATTAATCATAAATTCCGCAAACAGGGACATGCTTCAAACAAATTAATTAGATATTGGCAGCATTTGAACTTTAACTGGAAAGGCAATTAAAATGTTAATTGCTCTTTAATCTCTTTCCAGTCACTTGTTAATGCTAATTGATTCTAACATTAATATAGCATGCAGTTGGCTCTTTGATATAGAGAAACAGGGTTTGAAATAGTTGGCAGTATCATTGCCATCACTATCTAAAGGACTTTATAAATCACTCCTTTGAATAGGCTTTGTACTTTAAGAGGCCTCAATGTGGGTGGAAGATTGTTTTCCGGAAGGTAAGTAGCAGACATGTGGGAAGTATTTACCAGGGTGAACACAAGAGGGATGTAATTTTGATGGTAGACCAAAAAGGCTAATATTTGATTACAATATTTTTGTACTTAGATGTTTGCATTCCCTCCATTACTTCCTTGGAACAGGTTACAAAGTTTTATTATCACCAGCACTGGCTCTACCGTTAGGAAGAGAAAGAAAGGTGTTCCAAGTAGCTGGTGCTGAGAGGGCAGCAGTGAGAGTCCCTCAGCCATTCCACATGAACCAACCAGCTTTTAAAACCAACACAAAATTGTATGTGACACATGGTGTACTCTGTGTCCTTTAAGCTGCCTGCATGTGCAGGAAAGGATGCACACAACTCTCTTGTTGTAACAGTTCCACTAGCTGCCAGTCTGTTTCCAGGCACAGTTCAAAGTGCTGTTGATGTCCTATAAAGCCCTATACAGCTTGGGTTCAGGTTATCTGAGGCATATGATTCTGCCCATGTTTTGAGATTCTACTGGGGAAGCCCTTCTCTGTGTCCCACCAACCTCACAGGTACATCTGTGCAGTGGTAACAAGTAAGAAGACCTTCTTGGTGGACGTTCTATGGCTCTGGAACTTGCTTCCTAGAGAGGATAGAGTAGCTGCATCCCTGCTACTTTTTTCATAGGCAGGCAAAGAACTTTTTGTTTTTGCAGGTCTTTGATGGCTGATTCCTCAGGGCAGAAAGGACGTTTCAGAATACTGTATTGTTTATTTGTCATTTTCTGAGTGGTCTTGCTTTTAACTGCTTTTAATTCTATTGTTAATTATTATTTGTAATTTTTGTAGGATGTGAATTTTAAACCTTTAATTTAATAAAGCTGCCTTGAATCCTGGACTGGGCAAAGGGTGGCTTACACAAAAATATAATAATAATACTATAATATCTTATCCTTGAGAGATAGCAAGAGTCAGCATGGTGTAGTGGTCTGTGTATTGGAATATGACCCTGGAGCATTTGATTAGCCACTTGACCATGGAAACCCACGGGGTAACCTTGGGCACATCACACACTCTCAGCTCCAGAAAACCTTGTGATAGGTTTACGTTAGGGTTGCTGTAAGTTAGAAATAACTTGAAAGCACACAACAACAAAAAATAGCAGTATTCATCTGTCACAGCATAAAAATGAAAAAATATAACCTTTTAATCCTATCCCTATAAACCTTTATATATACTTTATATACATTTTATCTTATCTTCTATATATGTGATTTTAAATATAATATAAAATACTTAAACACACCCTTTTAGACTATCCCTAGTAGTGAAATAAGGATTAGCTGTCAGTCCACTTGGCTTCTGTGCCTGGACAAAGTCTTAGAGTTTAAAGGTTGTATGCCATCTTTTCCTTCATTTCAGACAGCAACAGGTTTTTGGCTGGCTTTGATTATCACGGTAAATGCAAAATGATTGCTACCCAGAAATTTAAAATATTACTTTGGGGATGACCACAATTCCACAAATCCCTGGCCTGTACCATCCAGTGGTTTTCCTCTGCATGTGGCAGTTGGCAGGGATGCAGATATAAGGCTTTACTGAGGAAGTTAATTAAACTGTAATCTGAAGTCCTTTTTTACAACCACGATAATTTTAAAGTCAGGAATGGGGGTTCCCCTCTCTGTCAGCCCTGGCTTTACATGGGAGAATTTCCTCAGGCCCTCCCCACTTCCACATCTGCTGCCATCAACTGGGATTCCTATATTTTTCTGGACATAACAGCCAGAGGAAGTCATCTTGATTTCCTTCCTAGAACAGGGATTGGGAACTGTGGTTCTCCAGATATTTTTGGCCAACGCTACCATCAACCCCATTCTTTTAATATTTCACAGATGGAAACTAGGGACCTGTGGCCAAGCATCATTAGAATGCAGTTAAGATAGAAAAAGTTATTAATTAGGACAAAAATACAAGCTAGGAGAGGTTGCAACAGTTTGCTTTTGCCTGAGTCTACAGCAGTGGTTCTCAACCTTCCTAATGCCGCGACCCTTTAATACAGTTCCTCATGTTGTGGTGACCCCCAACCATAAAATTATTTATTTATTATTTACAATGCCTCCCTCCCCGGCAAAGGCCATCTTGAAGGTAGGGGGAAAGGAAGAAGGGGTTGTGGGACTAAGTGATTCAAAGTGAGATCTAGAAATTCACTAAATAAAAAGCATTGTATTTCACACTGTTTCTATAGGCAACAGCTTGCTTTAATAAAGCAGTATAAGCCTTGCTGATAAATACACATGTTACTGGGCTATTTGGAGGCTGTGGAACATGTCACATAACTCACAATCACTTCAGTGAACACCCTGCCAATGGTACAGTGGTTATGGGAGTTTAGCAGTAATAAATATGATGTAGTGGCTAGAAAGAAGCTGCCTTGGGAGGGAAAATTTTAAAAGCTTCATGTATTACTTCTGGCTAATGCACTGCCAAGGTGGAGCTCTCATTGGGAAGGCAACATTTCAAAAACATGGAAACATTCTTGCTGGCTACTCCCAGGCCACGGAATTCTCTCCCTTGGGAGACCAGGCTGGCCCCCTCCCTGCTTCTTTCCAAAGCAGGTAAGGACCTTTTTATTTGAACAGGCATTTGGTTGACCCATTTGTGATGTGGTCAGTTCTTTTAATGGGGCATCCGTGCTGTACTTCCATTGTTATTGTCATTTCTTTATTATTTTTGTTGCTAATGTCATATCTTTACATGATTCTTTATTATTTTAGAGTTGTTGTTATGTGCCTTCAAATCATTTCCAACTTATGGTGACCACAAGGTGAGCCTATCATGGGGTTTTCTGGGGCTGACGTGTCCAAGGTCATCCAGTGGGTTTCCATAGCCAAGTGGGGAATCAAACCCTGGTCTCCAGGGTCATAGTCCAATGCTCAAACTACTACACCATGATGGCTGTCTGTTTTAGAGTGCTGTAGTTTTAGTATAGTTGTTTATTCTTTTTAAAAACTTTTAAATCCTTTTCTAAAACATCCATTAATGACATACTTTGTAAAAGAAACACTTTACAAATAATGTCCCACTAGGAGAACAACAGAAGAGCAACAAGGTTATCTGATAAGTCTCAGCCAAAGACGCTATTATCCTGTTGTAATTGTGATTTACCTGCCTTCTATGATAAAACCCTGTGTGTCAGATGATGGACTTTGTGGGATGCTTTCTAAAATTAGATTTGGATATATATCTGATTATGTATGAGGAAATCTTGTGGTGACCTTTGCGACTGGACAAACAATTGTGTATCCACATGTGTTTATCATCTTAGATGTTCTCAGTCACTTTTGTGTGAGGAAACCAGCCCTAAGCTCTAACTTAATGATGGTCAACCAACAGATGGCAGGCCAGCTCCAGCTCCTGATATAATTTTATCTGGCCTTCCATAGTTTGTCCATAGACAAACTAACACAGAAGACAGATTCTGCAGCAAGAGACCCCCAGTCCATTATCCCTGTAAATCTTAGGGGAAATGAGAATATTCCAAACCCTCCTTTTCCAGTCCAATGTCTGGAAATTAAAACTGTATCCAAAAAAACAAAAACAATTTGAGATTTTAAAAATTTCAAATAGGGAAAGAAACTAAAACTCATCAGTTTTCCCAGTCCACAAGAGCTGATTAATTAAGATTGCATTTACAGTTTTTAACATGTAACTTTTCACTTCTTTGTGTCTCAAAGGGAGATATATAGAAATATTCTAAATTTTCTTAACTCATGACACTTTAAAACAGTCTGCTAAGATGATTGTTAAATGTCATGAGATATTTTGCATTTTAGAACTTTTTTTTAACTCTATTTAAAAATTTTTTGGGTGTTTTGCATAAACAAGTTTTTATATGCAAAAAGTTTGTAGCATGCAGCAATGCTTCATGTGTATGATATTCCTCCTCCATCAGTTAGTGAGACCCTCTCATAAAAGGAAACTGAGAGGTTAAGTTATACAGCTTAAGGAATGGAGTTATCTCTCAGTAAGTTATAATAATAATGTCATTATAAGTTAATTGGATAAGGTCCTACATGGTTGAGCATATTTCAATGTAAAGTTCAATTTAAAGACTTCTACTATAGTTTTATCATCCCCCTTAGAAGTCACTATTGCACTGAGATAGCACCCCCCCCCCATAGCCATTCTGTTGCTAATGGACAGCAGGAATATTGAAGAAATGTCAGTGAGGACATCTTTTGCCAAGATCCACTGGAGTCCTCCAGTGGTTTCAGCAGATGATGTCATTGGTTTGTGTCTAGCTGTTGGAATAGTCAGATGTTTTTCTGATTCATCCCAGCTCTCCAACGGCCACTGAATGACCATGGGTGGTGAGTCCTGGGAGGTTTCAGAAAACTGTGGAGGTTAGTATTCTGTTTCTTCTTCTGCAACACTCCCCCCAACAACTTACAAAAGTATAAAGTGGACTTAAGTTGGGCAGTATAGAAAAGGTGAAATAAGCTGACTCATTCACTGACAACCTGTTAGTGGTACACAGTTATGTTTGCTTATGTAACATTTTCGGTTGTGAGTGGATGAAGGAATTCAGCATCTCCATCTGCTACAACTCCCTCCATGAGATGCCCTCCTATTTTCTGGTAGGGTGCCCCTCCCGATGTCCACTCAGTGGCCAAAGGAGGATGGGAGGAGGACAAGGGGCATCCAGACATCCAGCCAGTTCTGTTCCCGTAGCCACCTGAGGGAAGAAAAAGGCATCTTCTTGGACCTCCTAGTGATTTTCTGGAGCCAGGTGGCTCTGCAGGAATTGACTCAGTTGACAGGCTGGCTGTCCCTTGTCTTCCCCGACCACTGAATGGCTGTGAGGGTGAGTGCTCAGCTAGAAAACAGATAGGTTAAGTGTTCCAGGAACAGAGGGAAATATAGCTATGCCCGGTGGAAAATTACAATCTGCCAATGTGATGCAGGATCTCAACTATTATTTTGTAGTTAATTACTTCCAAATTCTCAAAGTGTTCACTTTCAAAAGATTGGTGAGATAAGACTTCATTTGCAGAAACCACATGGTTCTTCCTCAAGAAGGTTCCTTGGGTTTGAACCTTTACTAGCAATTTCTTGTGCTATAGTTTACTAATTTCCTCAAGCATTCATATATTCAATTTGTGTCTTCAGAACTGCATACAAAGTGTCCAAATCTATAAAGGGAGCTGACATTTTAAGGGGCTTATCACACTACACTGTTATAGCACTATATTCCACATTAACTGCCATGGTGACATCTTTTAGAATTGAGAGGTTTGTAGTTTAGTGAGGCCCAGCAGTTCTCTGGCTGATCATCCTAAATGCCCCTCCCTAAACTGCAAGTCCTAGCATTCTACAGCCATGGAAGTTAAAGTAGAATATAGCACTATAACAGTGTAGTCTGATAAGGACCTCAGCATTCCAACATAAATCCAAACACCATAAAAATCCAACCTCTGTGATGCCTGCTCTCAACCTAAAATATGTTAGTGCAGAATTTTTTTTTACCTCCTCTCCTATGAGGAATTCATCATCAATGGTAAAAGTGATTGGATCAGTGGGACTGAGCCACCATAACGGTCGGAAAATAGGGTATCCCAAAGAGACCCACTCCTTGCTGTACTTTTCAATGAGAGGTACCACAAAATCCTGGTGCCTTTGGATATATTGCCTGGTGAGATTCAGCACCTGAAAGACAGGAAGTTAGTATAGCATTTGGATAAATGGAAAGCATAATTGGCAAACAATTCTTTTTAGCTTGATTTATATCCTCCCAAAAGGAGAAGAGAGATACACAGAAAATAAATCCTGACATTTGACTAATAGACACGACAGGTATTATATGGAAGCAGATGCAATGACTACGCAGTAGCCAAGAAAACATGAACTCCATAGCATCCTGATTACACAGATCTCTCATCATTAACCATGGTTGAAAATCCTCTCTCCAGTCTCAATGCTGTTTTGATCAACTTAATCATTGTGATCATTACCACCATTGCCTCTGTAGCAGGCATATCGCAGCAGTCAAATAACAACAAGATTCTGCCCACAGGGTTGCAATCTAATGAAACAGGCAGGGAGAGAAGAAAAGATGGAACACCGCATAATCAGCCACTCCATGATTTCAAACAGAGCTGTGCTGCCAGTTGTTGTTGTTTTAAGATTTTCAATGCTTTTTACGCAACTTTTTCCTAATGCTTTTTAAAAAGAAGGGGTAAAGCAAAGAATGACGGGGGGGGGGGGATTCCAAGTGTATAAAGCACCAAGAGAGACCAGCTTATAAAATAGAAAATAGCCAAAGGACTAAAGGTCTTTTCATACAATACAATTATAACACTATGATTCTACTTTAACTGCCTGTTTCCATCCTATGTTATCCTGGAATTTGTAGTAATTCTCATCAGACTAGAAATCCCAGATTTTTAACCCACAAATCTCAGAATTCCATACATTGGAATGATGGCAGTCAAAGTGAAATCATAGTGCTATGAAAGAGCCCTAAGACAACTGATCAGCATTAGCAGAATAACAAATGGTGGTGTTGGGAGGGAAATAATATATAAAGCAGAAGTGAGCAACTGAGGTGGAACCAGTTTTCTATGCCAGGAAACTCTGGGGGCCATATAGAATGATAAAAATATATCCCCAGGAAGTGGCTGGAATATTTCTGATTTTTTTTTTAAAAAAATGTTAAACAGCACAGCTGGGCACTGCATTTGAAATGGGCTGGAGGAGAGTTTGGAAGATACCATGGGCTGCCAAAAAGACAAACAAATGGGTGCTAGAACAAACCAAGCGTGAACAGTCCCTAGAAGGCAAGATGACTAAGATGAAACTGTCATACTTTGGTCATATCATGAGAAGGTTTGACTCACTAAAAAAGACAATAATGCTTGGTAAGGCAGAAGGCAGTAGGAAAAGAAGAAGATTGCACTACACAGAGATAGACTCAATCAGACAAGCCACAGCCTTGAGTTTGCAAAACCTGAGCAGGGCAGTTGATAACAGGGTGACTTGGAGATCTCTCATTCATAGAGTCACCATAAATCTAAGTCAAGGTGGGCCATAAGTACTTTGGTTTTCTTTTTTGCTTCTATCCTATATAATCCCTGGCGAACTATTTTTCATCAGCCTCATGAGTGGGTATACACCAACCCAGCAGCTCCTCATTAAACGAGTGATGGGGAATTGGTTCACTGGCTGGGGATAGTCTGGGTTAAATTATTTGTTTAGGGGCCCCAGTGCTGCCATTGGCTGTGGAGGAATGCTGGACTTCATCAGTGAAAGGGTGGGAATGCTTCGTTGCTGAATACTATCTACTGCATGATTTATCACCAATAAAGCTTATCTTATAGCAATAACATGTGCCAGTATTCAGCACTGAACAAAGTCTTGAGGAGGCTTCAAACTACAACCAGTTCCAGCACAGATCAGGGGCCAGCCTAACTTCACTGGAAGGGAATACCACAACTTGAGAGCAGTCACCAAGAAGACTTTCTCCAAATGTGCCTGTGATGGTGGTGGGATGAAGAGAAAGCTATCCCCCAAGAATCTTAAAACTGGGCAGGTTCATATTGGGAGATATAGCCTTTTAGAGAGTCTGGTTCTAAGTCATACATGTCTTTATAGTAGTGATAGCAGCAATACTGGCTGCGGCAGCAGCAGCAGCAGCAGCAGGAGTGTGGAAAAATCTCTCAGCAAAAAGACTGGTGGTACAGAAAATCATGAAGAAGGTATGTAGCTGAATTTAAGACTCACGCAGAGATTCACATCTCACTGCGGCAGTGCCGGATGAGATTGCTGATGGTGTGAAAAAATAAACAGGAGTGTTTCCGAGAAGAAGAAGAAAATCCTGTTTTCAAGCTCAGAGGTAATGAATCAACCCAGTAAAGACACTGGAGAAACAACAACACAAGCAACAATCCAGGGGGAAAGAGAGAGAAATGAATATTACCAGTGGCACACAAATGGTGGCTGACACTTAAATAGCAGATGATAACAAATAGTGGTGGAAATGCCAAGCATTTGTTTATTTAGCATTAAACATATTTGTTTGAGTTTTGCACCTTCAGGAAGTACATGCAACACTGAGGCATAAAGATATACCTACCCAGTCATCACAACAAACCCACGGTGGTGTGCTGAAAGACATCACCGGAAGGAAAGTCACAATCTGCAGCCATCTAATATATAGTTCTTCATCAGTCAGAAATCCCCTTGTAAGAGTACCTCCTGTACAGGGCACACAGAAAACTGAATGGGTGGCGGGGAAAAAAAAATAGGGAAATATTTACCCAGCTTTAATCCTAGGTTTAGTATTCTAAGGAAACACCAGGCTGGGTTGACCAAAAAACCAAAAACCAAAACAACGTCCCCCTGCAAAAAACTGAGTAGCTGTAACACTTCAGAGATGGGGTCCTGCAGATATGATTGGATTGGAACTCCTAGCATCCCATATCACTGGTTATGCTATCTAGGGCTGCTGGGAGCTGCAACAACATCTGGAGGGCTGCATGATTCTCACCCCTGTGACAAGGAGTCTATATTCCCTTGATTATTCAGAGCACTATTAAAAAATAGTCCAAACACCTCCATCTTCCTTCTCAGCCAACTTCTGTATCGACTCCCTCTACTCTCTCTGGTCCAGTGTTGCTTCTGATCCTTTTGAATGCCTGAGTGATGCTTCACCTCAACAGTGGCGTATCTAGGCTCAACAGCACCTAGAGCAAATGTGGAAGTTGCACCTCTAGGTGCTGCTGCTGCTGCCTTCCCACACTAGGCCAGGAAGGACCCCAGTGGGAGGGTGGGCCAGGCCTGGGCAGGATAGTGGGGGGGGCGTTTGCTTTTTTGTGCCCCCCTGGCCTACGTGCACATTCCCGGGGTCTACAACTTTGATATACAATTAATCTAACCCACCGGAGAGGTCACTCAAATGTGCATGTAGGCAATAACGGTCATACGATCGAAAGAACCAGATCAGGCCAGTAAAATCCCCAGTCACGTAGCAACAGGAGACCTCATGTTGTGATAACCCATGGTGGACAAAAGGCCTTTAACCTTTAAGGAGTCCACTTGAAGGGAGTAAAAGCGTTCCCGGAAAATTGGGCACTGGAAGCAATAAAACCTTATCAACTCCATCTCCAGAAACTCACACCACAGCCTCAAAGCGGAGGAAGATCCTGTTATTTAGATTGCACTTTGTTATCTTCCGAGAAATGCCAGGTGTGGAGTTGTTTTTTCTTATTCTGTCCCTGTTTGTTTTCCCTGGGAAACGATTTGCCTTCAAAGTAAATTTTTCCTACAAACAGTCCCTGTTTTTGGGCTAGTTAGGCAGGAGAGACCGAGGCAAGGAGAAGGATTATGATGTCTCCTGGTCCCCCTCCCTCCTCAGCATCTCTTTTGCTGCTTCCCGGACCAAAGGACTTCAGGAGGAGGTGCAGTATTTCCCAAACTGCGAATCCCCCAACAGTCTCTCTATTTTATTTCCACTTTTTATTTCTACTAGCCCTTGGATGTGCGTGTGTGTGAGTGCGAACTATTACTACTGAATAAATTCATTCATTGGACCTTTTTGTGTGATTTCTGACCGAGCCTGACCCTGTAAAGATTGGGTTAAAGCTCCTTAATTACCCTGCCCTCTTTGCATTGCTAAAGCAGTGCTCTTAGCTAATTTTCCCCACAAGTGACAATTTTGACAGGCGTTGAGAATCCCCCTAAGGGACCCCCAGCAAGCACGATAACAGAGTAGTGGGGGTCAGTGCTTCTTTTAGGTTCTCCTGGGACAGACTAAGCTATCATCTTTCGCCACTCTACTCAAAGAGGGGAATGGTTCCTTTTTTGTTAAGAATTAATACTGTGCTGCAACTTTTATCAAAAAAGGAACCATCTCCTTCTCTAAGTAGAGTGGCAAAAGGCCTTCTTGAATTTCTGGGTAGGTAAATGGTGGTGGTGACAACTGTGGCCAGGAGTGGCTGCCTGCTCCCTGCCACCAAGGCAGTGCTGGTGCTCTCCCCTCTCTGCAGGTGTCACACCATTCCAGTCTATCAGACCTCCTCGATAATGTGCTCTCAGTGTTGGGAGGCAGGCAGGCTCCTCAGTGGCTGGGTCCATGAGCTAAGCTGCAGCAAAATGCCATAATTGTAATCAATAATGCTACGGTTGTTTTTTAACCCATCACTGACCCTGGGTGGTTGATGCCTTTCCTTTCTCTTAAGCCCTTTCCACTCTTGCAACTGCTGGGGAACAGTGCTGCTGACCTATAGTTGCAGTGGCTGAATATCCTGTCTCCGAGCCTCTACTCTGAGGCAAGGAGCAGCCGCCATATTCTGGCAGGTTTAGAGCCAGTTTGGCCATTTCGGTCTTCACAAGTGATCATAAGCAAACAGCCCTATTCTACTAGATTAAATTCCTAATCCAGAAGACCCCGTGGCAAGACACCACAGTATCTAACCTGAGAGATCTTTAAGAGGACTGGAGCTAATAGAACATAGTTTTGCTCTAATGGAGAAAAATTGAATAGAAAAAAAACAAGGTATTGTTAACTAGCTTCTCAGGAACACCCACTGTAAATAAGAGCAGACAGATTTCTGCGTGAAATATTAGATGCAAGCTAGCAGAGGGTGGGCTGGGGGTTAAGGGGGAATTTTATTTAAAAAAAAACTTTTCCTCAGGCATCAAGAACCCAGTTCTTATTCCTGATGAAAGGAAAACTATTTTCCAACATAGACTAATCTGTTCCAATACAGCCTTAAGTTTTATCAGAAGTGACAGCTCATTGTGAGAACAAGGAATAGCAAAGGAACCCTCTCTTTACAGCACAGGGGAAAAAGAAAAACACAAGTCAGAGATTTATTGTCAGATTCTGCTGGCTCAGTTTTGTTATTCTGAAATATTATTCATTTGTTTAAAAAATGTTATTTTCTTCTAAACCTTCTCATCATTACAGACTTGTTTATAAGGAGAGGATTATGCTTCTCTGTTGTTTTCTTGTCTCTTTGTAGAAGTCAACATAAAATAGTATTCACAGTAGTTATACTGGGGGTCATGGGAATAGCAATCAGATAATCAACATGGCTTTCTTAGTGTTTTTTTTTAAAAAAATGCTTTTTTTTTGTCCTGCAGTTACCCTGCCTCAGACTCTCCTGTATTCCCACAGCTTCTTCCATCTTTCTTTTGTCCACAGAAAATCATTAAGGATGGAACAGTAGGACACATTGTCCTTTGATGGACAGCTGCCCATATGGAAACACCTCTAGAAAGGCTCTGAACATTTGTCAGGGGCAAATCTAAGAACAGTTCCTGACACTAGCTGACAACTAGCTTGGTGGGGACTCTGATGAGTAATTGATGTGTTTTGTGCATTTGTTTCATTTATGTCCTGTCTTTCCTCCAGTGAGCTCAGAATGTCACACATACGTCTCATCTTTCCTGCTTAACTTCACAACAGCAACCCTGTGGGGTAGGTCAGTGATGTAAGATAATGTCATGAAATTCATGATGACTCAGTGGAGATCTGAACTTGGATCTTCCAGGTCCCAGTTCAACACTTAACCACAATATCACAAGTGTATCAACAATACACAGGTATAGCAGTTTGATCCTACATTAACTGTCAATGGCTTCATCCTACAGGATTTGTAGTTTGGTGAAGGTTACTTAGAATTATCTGATAGAAAGCTCTAGTCATCCTGTTGTTTTGTGCCTTCAAATCATTTCTGGATTACAGGGACCCTAAGGAAAATGTATCATGGGGTTTTCTTGGCAAAATTCAGAGGGGGTTTGCTTTTGCCTTTCTCTGAAGATGACAGAGTGTGACCTAACCAAGATCACCGTGTGGCATTCCATGGCCTGAGCAGGTATTCTACCCTGTTCTTTGAGTTGCAGACCATCACTCAAACCACTCCAATGCACTGGCTCTCTGCTACTCATCTACTGAAGTATATTTTCCAAGGAATTCTGAGAAAGGGAATTGAATTCCCTCTTCTTTGGGATATTTTGGGAATTGTAGTTCAGTGGAGCAGACTCTAGGAGAAAATTCTAAGTATCTTTCATCAAACTACAAATCTCAGCATGGTATCTAACAAAGCCATGACTGTTAACGTGCTGTAACAGGATAGTGTAGATTCACTCCAAATCACCATATTGCCCAGGAACTAGGGTCTTGATATGCAAGATGAAAGGTGTTTTCAAAACATCAACCCCAATCAATGTAGCATTAAAAAGCAGAGCAGTCTCTGGATATTTACATGGTCTTTCAAGACACTATATAGCATCTGCTACATCTGGAAGAGTTCAATGGATCTCAGCATCTCTTCCTAATGATCTAAATAATCTAAGGACAAAAATCAACAAAAATATGCAAATTTAGATCCTATTTAGTTGAACGGAAGAGATTAGCTGTGCACCTATGCATATTTGTTGTATACAACCCCAATGAACTTAATAATCTTACTTCCAAGAAACATGTACAGAACTTCTCTGTGTGGCACTTTTAAACTATTCTTTTTTCTTAATTGTCTCCCAGTAAAATCAATGAGACTTAAAAGTATTTAGCTGGCTTGTGGCCCAGATTTGTAGCTTGCATACTTGAAAAAAATACAGTAACTATGAAGGTCTTCTTATTTTACACGAGAGACAAAAAGTTTCTAGTTATACATTACTCTGAATGCAGGATTCAGGTCTCCAGCCAGCAATTTCAGAAGAAATTTAATCCTGCTGTACGTTGTTCACAGCATCAGTCTCAAAATAAGCAAAAATGTTAAAAGTCCACTTCAAGAGTTTTTTTGTTGTTTTGATCTTCTGAAGTAGCTACAATAAAAGAAATCTTCAACTAAATTAAAATCAAGGCTTATAAGTGCTTTGTTAACTATAAAATAATCCAGGGAGGTTTGGCTAAGCCTATTGTAAACAACCATGTGCCTGAATTTCCAAATGTCAAAAGTGTATGCAAACAAGAATTTGGAAGAAGAGAATTCATATAATTTTAAAATTTTTCTGTATTTGTTTAGTCAGAGATGGCAGGAAGTCAGTCTGGGATAGTCAAATGAAGGCTTGATTTAACCTCCAGAGAAACTTCCGGGCAATAAGATAAATCTCTGGAGGTATGTCACTCCCTCTAGAACTATCATGAATCCTGATTAATCTCAGGCTTTTGGTTAGTCTTATTTGCACACAGAAAAGGCAATCTGAATTTGTGTCATTTGGGAGGGAAGGTGGATGCATTTACAGAGATAACATAGTCTATTCCAGGGGTGAGCAACTTCAGTGGGTCTGGGGGCTAATTCTCCTCCTTGGCAAAACTCTGGGAGCCACACAGACAACAAAAAAGCCAAAGACCAAACCAGAAGTAGCCAGAAGTCCAGGAGAAGCTCTCTCTCTATTGTTACTATGTGCCTTTAACTCGACCCCTACTTATGGCAACTCATAAAGTTTTCTTGGCAAGATTATTCAAAGGGGGTTTGGTGTTGCCTTCTTCTTAGGCTGAGATAGTGTGACTTGCCCAAAGTTGCCCAGTGGCTGAGTGGGGATTCAAGCATCCTTGTCTTACACTTGTACCACAACACATGATCTATATATGCCAGAAAATTGTCAATTTCAGGAAGCTTCTGGAAGTCTGAGTCTACTTTGAAACAAGATGTGGATGCTGTGGATATAGCATATCTCGATTTCAGTAAGGCCTTTGACAAAGTTCCCCATGACATTCTTGCAAAGAAGCTAGTAAAATGCGGGCTGGACAGGGCTACTGTTAGTTGGATTTGTAATTGGTTGACCGACCAAACCCAAAGGGTGATCACAAATGGCTGCTTTTCATCCTGGAGAGAAGTGACTAGCGGGGTGCCACAGGGTTCTGTCCTGGGTCCAGTGCTGTTCAATATTTTTATCAACGACTTGGATGAAGGAATAGAGGGCATGCTGATCAAATTTGCAGATGACACCAAATTGGGAGGGGTTGCTAATACGCCAGAGGACAGGATCAAAATTCAAAATGACCTGGATAGATTGGAGAGCTGGGCCAAGGCTAACAAAATGAAATTCAACAGAGAGAAGTGTTAGGTCCTACACTTAGGTAGAAAAAATGGAATACAGAAATATAGGATGGGGGACACGTGGCTGGATAGCAGTACGTGTGAAAGGGATCTAGGAGTCTTCATAGACCACAAGCTGAACATGAGTCAGCAGTGTGATGCGGCAGCCAAGAATGCCAATGCAATTCTCGGCTGCATCAATAGGAGTATGGCGTCTAGATCGAGAGAGGTACTGGTACCACTCTACTCTGCTTTGGTTAGACCCCATCTTGAATACTGTGTCCAGTTCTGGGCACCCCAATTCAAGAAGGATATTGATAAGCTGGAGCAAGTCCAGAGGAGGGCGACCAAAATGGTGAGAGACCTGGAAGCCATGCCCTATGAGGATAGACTTAGAGAGCTGGGTATGTTTAGTCCGCAGAAGAGAAGGTCGAGAGGGGACATGATAGCCATGTTTAAATATTTGAAGGGATGCCATGTAGAGGAAGGAGAGGGCTTGTTTTCTGCTGCTCCAGAGACCAGGACAAGGAGCAATGGATTCAAGCTGCAGGAAAGGAGATTCCACCTGAACCTCAGGAAGAACTTCCTGACAGTCAGGGCTGTCCAGCAGTGGAATATGCTGCCTCAGAGTGTAGTGTCCTTCCTTGGAGGTTTTTAAGCAGAGGCTTGATGGCCATCTGTCGGGAGTGCTTTGAAGGTGTTCCTGCATGGCAGGGGGTTGGACTGATGGCCCGTGTGGTCTCTTCCAACTCTACATTTCTATGATTCTATGATTCTAAGATGCACAGCAACTACATAATGATATGGGTGGCATTTTGGCACTGAAAATATTCAGCGAGAATTCGGGCAGTGGTGACAGCAGGAGTTTGGTGTGTTGCAAAAATGAAACGGGGGATGGAATGTAGCCAAGGTGGCCATGTTGTCTGCCATGGATTCTGCTTAGCACTATCACAGACTGGCAGCAGCTCTCTGAGACTGAAGTCAGGAGTCTTTCCCAGGCCAGGGAAATTGAACCCGGGACCTTTCTGCTTGCGACAGCTCCTTCTCTCAAGGAAAGCAGTTTAAGCCTTTATCAAACTGTTTCAGAAAATAACTGAGAGAACTAGACTGTGAAGCAATATTACCTATTGCATCTGGAATGAAAAAGTTGTAACCAAGAAGACTGTAGTGAAGCACAGATGGAATAATCCCTTTTAAACCAGCGTAGCTCCAGTCAGATTGACGTGGGTTCATTTGGAGGAAGAGTGGCAGGTGGCTAGCCCTAGAAGCAATCAAAAGAGATGAAGCGTCAAACCAGAGACATTCCAGTGCTCAGTGATCACTCAGGGGGGAAATCCAGTATTGCATATAATTTACAAAGAATTCTGTACAAGACACTGCCATGGAAAGGCCAGCCATGCTTTTCCTATGGCCCTGCTGCATTGTATATAGTTTTATGCACAGGAAGGACAACACACAAACACTCCCATATTAATTAAACCACAATGACAGGAGAGCAAAAAGAGTACATGAGCAATGTTTTCCCATTACCATTGCTAATCTAGCTGCTGCAGGAAAATGGAACATGCAGGAACTTCTCTGTAAAAGAGGTGGAGGAGCAGAAACCGTACATACTCAGTTATACACTATCTTAAATATCTTGACAGGAAACCTATTGGTGCACTAACTGGTGTAAATACACTAAGCAGTAGCAGTGATGGGGGAAAAGCCATGGGTCCAACAACTGTGAAGGATATAAAACGTTAGAGAAGCAGGGTTGCTGAAAGCTGGCAGATTTTGCCTGCCTTCCCTCACCACAAATGTGTAACTCTGGAAAAGGTGCAGTGATTAGGACAGTAGACCAACAGGATTCTAGCCCAGACATGCAGCTCTGGATCACTCTCTTTCTTTTTATTCAGATAAGTTTTTGAGAAAGAGGAAGATCACATTGCAGGTGGATTGACTCAATCAAGGAAGCCAGAGCCCTGAGTCTGCAAGACCTGAGTAGGACAGTTAACAACAGGGTCTCTTGGAAGTCTCTCCTTCATATGGTCACCAAAAGTCAAAACAGATGACTTGACAGCATATAACAACATGTGCATGTCCCAATTTGGAGTGGAAAGACCATCACATACAGGCAGGGAAGATTTAATTTTTCCCCCCAACTATTTTTTATTTCAGAATTACCCACCTTAGGCCCTTTCCACACGGGGGTAATAAAACAGTGTAGCGCGACCCCTGACGGAGGTCATCTACACTGTAAAGTGGATTGGGGCGGACTACTTTAGTGTAGTTCACACCCCAATCTGCGCTAGGGCGACCGGAAGTGGTGGCGCCGCGTGCTTTTTAAAAACCACTTTTCAGGAGGTTTTTTAAAAGCATGGGGCGTTAGCCGTGTGCAGCCCCATCGCAGCACCCAGTGTAGATTTGCAGGTGCGCACAAGTGCGTGTCTGCAGATCTGCTGGGGGCGGGCTTTCCGGCTGGCAAGCTTCTCTGGTTGGTGGCGAGCCTCCGCCAGTCGTAAGCCGTCATTTTGGAGATGCTGATTGATTGATTGATTGTATTTACATACCAGCCTTTCTCCCAGAGTGGTAGAATTTACTGTGTGAAAAAAGGAAAGTAATTCTGAGCTGTCCCCCCTCTACATATATAAAAAATGGAGTAAGTTGAGAAGTGATACAGGTGTTACTCATTCAGTTCTCCAGATGTCATCTCTCCTATGTAGTCTCAACAGCAGAGAAAAGAAAAAGCAGATTAACCTCCAGTGATTTAATTTTGGCTCCTTATGTAGCCCAAACACCACCATTTATACAAAGGAGGGAGGCATCAGAATGCTCAAAAATCACACAAGACCATGAGTGAGCATGGTGCAGCTCTGCAGATATTGGTGAACTGGAGCTCCCCACATTCTTCATCACTGACTAGGCCAGCTGAGGCTGATATGAATTGCTGCTGTTCAGCAACATCTGCAGTGCTACACTACCCACCCTGAAAAGTGGCAAGAAAAAGAAGGAGAACTTGCCCAACGTAGTCGAATGAGGTTAAGCATGCTTAATAGCCATAAAAGGCCACTGGAGCAGACAGAAGAGCAGGTGGGAAAGAGGACTGGAATGGAGTGGCTAAAATCTTGAGCAGCAGCATTTTATATTGCAATATTTCATTGCATTCTCAAATGTTTCTCAAATTTCCTTCCTTGAAGCAAAATAAGTATTTGAGTCTTTGGCCCTTTCTGCATGTAGCGAGGGAAATGCTCCTTGCTGCTACTCACCTGCTTTTTGGTGGGTCCGGGCGAGTCCGTCAGGAAGAGGAGCAGTGCGAACTCGTCGCTCCGCATTGCTCCAGCGTCCAAAATGGCGGCTTCTGGTTGGGGAGGCTCTCCACCAACCAGAGAAGCTTGCCAGCCTAAAGCCCGCCCCCGGCAGATCTGCAGGCATGCACTTGCGTGTGCCTGCAAATATGCACCGGAGCGCGGCGACAGAGCGACAAGGAGTCGCGCGCTCCGTGCTTTTTAAAAATCTCTAAAAAGAGGTTTTTAAAAAACACGCTGCGTGACCAGTTCTGGTCACTCCGGAGTGGACTGAGGTATGGAACTACAAAAAGTAGTCCGCCCCAGTCTGCTCTGCACCGTTTTAATAGCCTGGTGCAGAAAAGGCCTTTCTAGCTTGCTTTTTGGCTTTCTGAGAAAGACAATGTGCAGTCTCTCCTCTGTTCCTGCTTTTTGTGGCAGGCACCAGAAAGAATGAGAAGCTGTGGGCAGAGAGACAGAGAGAGAGAGAGTAAAGAAAGACAGAGAGAAAGCAAGCAAGGAATGAGAGAACACTTGTGGTCTAACAGACACGATCTATACTGGTAGAGCCAGAAGAGGCAAGTTATCTTTAGATAACACTGTGTAACTGTGCTGTACAGTTCAATATTGATTTGAAAGCACCTTAACTGCCCTGGCTTCATGGCCCTTGTTTAATCCCCAGCCTCTTTCCTTGGAGTACATTGAGAACTGTCATTCAAAGGAATGACTTAGAGCTCTCTAGTAGAGAATTTTAAGTCATTAAACTGCAAATCCCATGATTCCTTAGGATGAGAACCACAACACTTGAAGTGGAATCTAACTGATGTAATTGTATAGCCCCAATACAACTTGTGTATGAGAATGGTCATGGCATCATAGCATCATGTGATGTGCAGTATGGAACAGTAGCCATCAATCTACTTCCAAAGGACTGAAGAACAACTTTGCTACAGGTTCTGATCTTGAAGGAGAGATCAGAAGATTACAGAGCCAGTTTCTTGTCTGAAAACCAGTTCAATAATGTTCTTAACCCCTTATTGCACCTGAAAGCAGTTTTCTTCTACCAAGAAGAATAGGGAGGCTTTTATAATCATCATCACCCCCTTCCCATTCCCATTTTATAGCAATCTGAACACACAAATGTATTTACAAGCATTTTCTATATGCAGCAAAGACTTTGGAATTCTTTTTCTAGCATTGACAAGGCCAGGGAAAGGACAAAACTGAGACTGTTTTAGAAATTACATGGCTTGGAGATTTTTCCTGGGACACACCTTGTGGCAGCACTAATTATTGATGTGTTTCCCAGTGTAGCTGCCATCAAGGCCAAAATGCAGATGTACTTGTCCCCTCTGAGTTCTGTGGGAGGTGTGATGGCTTGCTCCATAAATAAATTGCCTTCGCCACCTTCAAAAGCCACATACTCTGCTCCCAAGTGCTGCTTCAGGAGTCTCACTTGGTCCAGGTACCAAAGCACCGCTGCCTGGTTGGTTATATTCAGGCGAGCAGAAAACTGCTCTTTCCATCTGGTGAGCAGTGGCACCTGCAACAGAAAAGTAGACATCAGAAGGACAAAGCAGGAGCCTTAGATAATGATCTTGTGCTCCAAATTAATTGTTAAATTAAGTGAACCAGAAAATCAGCTTAGCACTTTATAACACAGCTGTAAGACTTTCTTGGGAATATCTACTCAGAGCTGAAGTTGTACGGTGGTTCAACATCAAAAGAAATTGCAGCAGGCATTATTTGACTTAGGGTTGATTTATATTGTTGCACTGATGTTTGTTAGGGTTGTTGATTTATGGCAATCCCAGAAATTTCAGAGGGTTTTCTTAGGCAAGAAATACTCCGAGGTGATTTGCCATTGCCTTCCTGTGAAATGAAACCTACAACATTTGATATTCCCTGTTACTAACTAGGCCTAATTCTTCCTAGCCTCTGAGATCAGATGGAAGGTGGTTTCTTCTGGGTGTTTAGACCCCCCCCCCACCATTGCCTGAAGGAACTGGCATGCCCAGTCCTGTTTTTCTTACTTCAGTGTTGTCTACCTCTATCTCAATTTGGCAGGGATAGTCCCAATTAATTCTCTGGTGTCTCACTTTTCCAGCTGCTTTTAAAATGTCTCAGTTTTATTCTCCTCCTCACACTTTTCCCCTCTGTCTTTGGCCCTTTTCGCACGGGCCTTTTCTCGTGCGACAGCCCCGTGAGACTCGCGGGAGGGGGAGCGTCACTTCGCACGACGCACTCCCACTTCCGCCGGGCTCACGGGGCTGAAGCGGCGCGAGCGCGGGTTTTTTGATTTTCGCTTCGAAGCGAAAATCACCCGCGCTCGTGCAACGCCCTCGGCGCCCGCGCGGACTTACCTCTCGTGCGGAGCGTCGGGAGCCGGCCAGGTCGCGCTTCCTTCCCTCCGCCCCTGCGGAAGGAAGGGATGGGGCGGGGCACTAGCGCGACGGACGCGACACGTCCTGCTTCGCGCGCGGGGGGGCAGACGCAACAAGTGCCTTTCTCGCGCGCGCGGGGGGGATGGAGGGGACAGGCTCCTTTCTCGCGCGCGCGGGGGGGGATGGACGGACGCGCGAGCCGCCGCCGCCTCCGGGAGGCTGCCACTTCCCCGCTCGTTCCTTCGCCTGCGGAAGGAAGGAGGGGGGAAGCGGCAGCCTCCCGGAGAAGGCTTCTTGCGCGAGCCACCCTCCTCCGTCGCGCGAGCGTCGGCGCTGCGAAAAGGGCCTTTAGTTCAGAATGGAGAGGAATGCTGGGAACTGCAGTCCAGTAACATGATTTGCACCCTGATATACTTCAACCATTTGTTCATTCTACCTTTTCTAGATACTTCTTCTTGGCTGCAGGAGGAACACCAGTCCCCTGCCCCAAGAATATAGTACAACGCTATTGAGCCTTTCCTCCCGCATTCAAGAAAGGAGGGGGTCCACATCTCCCCTCCTCCTTGCAATTCCCTTCCCTGAAGGGAATCCAATGAGGATCTCTCGAGATCTACAAGACAAACTCTTCAAATCAAAAGTGTGTGTGTGTGGGGGGGGGGTGAGGCAGATGTAATTCCTAACAATTTGGCTGTTTTCTTACCTGACCAACAAAGCTTAGCTCAATTCTATTCACATGTCTATTCAGGAGTAAGTCTCAGTGCGGCAGGTTTTTGGGCTTCAAAGCATAGTTCAGTTCCAAGCAGCAACTTCCCAGATTACAAGCCAGGGTACAGTTCCATAGCACAGGTTCCCAGAATTTAAACAGCATTTATCTCTTGTCTTCCTCTCATGGACCAGGGTAAACAGCAGAAAGAATGTGCAGACCAGAAAATGCTTTCCACAGACTGCATTTTGCATAAAGCCAGACATTTCCCACCCCTGGGCTGCATCCTTTCCCTGCTATGCCAGGGCTTCGAGTTGTGTAGTTTGTTCCCAAGTCTCTGCTCAAGCAATAGGTATCAACCTTTGGCTGTCCATACAATTTGAGCTTCAGCTGCCCAAACCCCTGACCATTGGCTATACTGACTAGGACTTCTGGGAACTGAAGCCCCAAATATTTGGAGGGTCAAAGATTAAGAACCATTGTGCTAAAGTACACTGAGTAAGCCAAGCAGTCCTTATACCTCTGGATAATATCAGGAACCACTAAATATATTTGGTCAACTGGAAGAGACATTATTAGGGACTTGTACCATATAGTCATCCGATTCTGAATAATGGCTTAGCCAAAAGTCTTCTTTGCCTTCCTGTAGAGACATCTGAAAAAGGTGGGAGTTGATGCTTGCATAAGGGGACAGGGTTATGGAAAGTTTTAGAGATTTTATAAATGAGTAGTCCATGTCAAATCTTAGACTGTGTAGCCTTTTTCTTCTTACAACAGATAAATGTGTGTGGTCCTGTGAAAATTGATAAGAGAGGGCATTATTAGACTGTAATTTTGCCACAAATACCAGAGCTGACACACTCTGTGAAGCACAACTGAACCACAACAGATTACCCATTAATTATTAAAATGATACTCCACAAGATGCCAGATTGTATGCTTGACAAGTTTTCAGCATAAGAGCAGTAGTGCATGAAGCATTATTGGAAAAGAGTAGAATATTGCATGCATTTTTGGCTAAATATGAACTGGCTAAGTATGGCTCTTATTTATAGTTAAAGGGGTTCTAATACCACAATTAAGTAGCTTAGACCAGGCTTCCACTGAGTAATCTTATACATAGCCTTTGCTTCAACAATACTACACTGTTGAGTGCTCAAAGTGAATGGTTTGAGATGTGGAAAATAGGGAGAAGGAGATTTAATCAGTGCCTAGATGGAAAACCATAATCCAAGGGTTCTAAAAGGGACATCCTTAACTGCAATAATTTAACACAGAATTCCAGAGTTTAAAGTATTTCAGAAATTAAGAAGGCAGATAGCTATGGTATGTGCCCTTTGAAAATCCACATACCATGTTACGAAGTAGCATTGTGGAATGTTCGCTGAGAGTGATTAGCCCTTCCACGAGATGACTTTGCAACCTATTGAAGAAAGATCTTAATCCTCGCTCCAGTTTGGCAGCAGAATCTGCTGCGCCATAATACCTCCAGACAGGCAACCTGTATTGATAGTTAACACATTGGCTGTTTGTTTGGGCCACAAACTTGTTTCAGATCAGAAGAACTCCACAAACTCAATTATATAGGTTAAACATGGACATCTAGTAAAGTTCTTTGAGAATAGTAAATATGAAAAAGCATGGAGGCTCTTGAGTCTGCTTCCTCCTTGAATGAGATGTTCAAAGCCCAAATTTAATTCAGTTTCCTGGATTCAGTTTCAAAACATAGAAGGAAAGTGAGGATAAACCAAAATAAACTCTAGGGACTGGGTAGGTGACTGAATTCCATCTGTACAAAGAGAACAAGCATGTTAGGCCAGATCAACAGCTCATCTTCCTCAGCCTTCTGTAGGTCAGCAACCTACTTCAAGGCAAACCAGAGGTACACCCTCCTCTTACTAATCTTTAGCAGCTGACAGGGTAAAAACACACAGTTAAGACTAAGGCTGTGATCTGGGACTACCATAGTCAGGAGCAGAGCTTGGAAATGTTTTGGACTACAACTCTGAGAAATCTCCCAGCTGCAATTCTGGGAATAAACAAATCTCCCAGCACAAGAGATTTTTCACTATTTTTTAAAAAATATTTTTTATTAAAAGTTTTATTGCATAAAAAACAGAGTGGATATACCCCATTATCGGATATATCACACCCTCCCCCAGCTTCCATATTATTTTACTCCAGTTGAGTCTTCTTTGTTTCCATTTATCAAAAGAAAAGGAAAGAATAACAATTACATTTTACAGAAGAGAAAACACTCTTTCTTTGCTTTCATATACTTTTAAATTTTTATCCATTCCAAAACTCCTTTCCATTCCCTTTTGAAGTTCTGGATAGGTTTATTTTTCAACGAAAATGCTAACTTTTCTGTCTCTACCATATCCAGAACTTTTAATTTCCACTCTCCTAAATCAATATCTTTCTTTTCTTTCCAATGTTGCGTGTATGTCAACCTTGCAGCTGTTATCAAATATAACAATATCTTCTGATGACTTCTAATCTCCCTTTGTTGTCCTAACATATTTAACAAATAAAATTCCAGTATCATTTCAAAGTTCATTTTACAGATTCTTTGAATTTCATCATGTATCCCCTTCCAGAACTTTCTTGCCCTTCCACAAGTCCACCACATACGAAAAAAGGACCCAATCTTTTCAACACACTTCCAACATTTCACATTCCCATTTTTAGTTATTTTATGCAATCTTTCTGGGGTCATATATCATGTATGTAACATTTTGTAAAAGTTTTCTCTTAAATTTAAATTCGGGGTAAATTTTATGTCAGTTTTCCACACTTTCTCCCAAACTTCTAATTCGATCAGGTGTCCCACATTCCAAGCTCATTCAACCATTGTATCTTTAACTACTTCTGGTTCCATTTCTCTTTTCAACAATGGTTTATAGAATTTCAAGATTCTTTTCTTTTGATTTCCCTTCACCAATAAGTTGAATTCATTCTCTTTCCTCTCAAATCCATACAGTTTTTGATCCATTTTAAACCTTTCTTTTAGCTGTCGCCATGGGAACCAATTTAGAGATTTTTCACTATTAACTGTGTACATAACTCCAGATTTCTAGCTTCACCTGGCACACAGTGAGTAAATTACTACCACTGTCACACCACTATTGCTAACAACAACAACAGAGTGGCAGACAAATTTGCAGTGATTTATCTAGGCTCAACATTGCCTAGGGCAAGTGTGGAAGTTGTGCCCCTAGGTGCTGCTGCTGCACCCACCCACCCCATACCAGGCCAGGAAGGACCCAAGGAGGGGAAGGGTGGCGGTGGGCAGGTGCAGTGGGGCAGTGGTGGGTAGGAGGGCTACTGCTGCTGCCACCCTCCTGCACTGGGCCAGGAAGGACCCCCACAGGGGCAAGGTGACAGCAGTAGGCCAGGCCTGGGTTGGAGGGTGGAGGAGCATCAGCTTTTTTCTGTCCCCCTGGCACTGGCACCCAGGGCATGTGTCTCAGTTGCCCCACTCTAGATACGCCTCTGCAAACTTGTTTATAGGAGTTGAAAGAGACAATTATTTACCATCAATAGTGGTTGGCTGAGCATATAGATCACTGTACAGCTAGTACACTTCAAAATGTTTCCTCACGTGCCACAGGAGCTCCTGTCATTACCACTAGTAATTGGTCATGTGTTGTGCCAGCACCCCCTGAAGGAGTTCACAAGAGTGATGTTATACCACTACCAATGTGGTATTTAGTGTTAAAAAGAAGTGAATTTAAAAGAATTAAATTATTGTCCTTTCAATGTAGGAAAGTATTAATACTTTGCAAGAAACTCTATATTGCACACCACTGAACGCTCATAATGACAATGTTCATGGCAAGAGGTATGTGTAACAATTCATTGATTGCCTATTTTGAGAAGGAAAAACAGCTTTGTGACTGGTGATTCAGACCAGAGAATTGGTGTGGTGAGGAAAGTGCTTAATCCTTTCCACAGATGCAATTTAGCCACTCTGGATTACTCTGCCTGCTGCTTCCCCCATCTCACAAGTTTACAAGTATGTGTTCAGGAGTGAAAATTAGAAACGTGAACTCACACCATCCTTCTCATTTCTGCAACCATTGGACTGCCTCCCACAGTGCGGGGGGGGGGGAGCAAAAATAGGATATCTGTTTCTGGAAGCCTCCAGAAATGGCAATGCTCATAAAATCATAGAACTGTGGTGTTGGAACTGGCTCCCAGTGATCCTGTAGTTAAACTCCCTGCCAATGCAAGAATCTTCTTTAAAACAAGGTGCAGCTCCCACTATTACCTCTAGCATCCTGCATCTTGTTTCAAGTGGCTCCTGGTGGTGGCAGTGGCTGTTTTATAAAACTGGAAACAGACTTTAAGTCAGTTCTATTTTTGTTTTTGTTTTGGAGGGCTAGTGTGACCCATGGAAGTTTTGTGGGGAAGAAACTTGCAGCACATCTCTAGGCATAAATAGATGTGGTGTGTGTGTGTGTGTGTCAATGTATCAGTGGGTGTCTTGGAGCAGAGAGCTGGTGAGTAAGGAAGAGGTTAACTTGCTGATCTGCTTTAAAATGGATCATTGTTAGACATGTCTGCTCATAATTTGTACTAAGCCCTCAGTATAAGGCAGCTCTGTATATCCATTTAGATCACTGCTGTGGAGAGCTCAATTTATTATGTTTGTATTTATTAAAATAGTTATAGCTCATCCTATACCCAAAGACCTTAGGGTGGCATATATGATAATTAAATCAATTCAAACAATCTAAAACAAAGGTTTAAAACACTAACATTACCTAAAAACACACTAAAACTCTATAACAATTTAAAACACTATAAAACTGTACAGGAAGTACCAAGAGCATTTTTTGCAGCAACAACAAGTTGGGGCACTAGAAGTCCCATGGGGGGCTTCAAAAATGGCTATATGCCAGCCCACAGGCTACACTCACACACATATCCAACATACATATAAATTAGGTGAAATCATTAGATTCCAAAGGTTTTAATAAAAGGGTGGATGACAGCTTGAATGAGGCCTCATTATAAACCTTCCCATCTCTTTCTTACCTAAGTAGGTCAGTCTCTGGCAGTCTTCTCTGTTGTCCTGAAAGCTGGCTTCCCACTTTCTCATGGGCAGAAGTGATGTTTGGACTGACACACACGGTGTACTGCAGGGAGGCCATGTTGGTGCCAAGGGGACTCTCGAAGCAAAACTGTTTGTTCCCCTCCACCGAGACAGAGATAGGAATATCAGAGGCAATCATCACTGTCACCCCTGTGGAGATGGTGGTGGGGAATGAAACAGATGGTTATGAGTGTGTTTCATTGAGTCCTACACTAGATACATTTCCAATATAATTCTTGATTTAAGCTATAAAAAGTAAGAGCTGTCTCTCCGTGCCTTAGTCCTGCCTTTTCTTTGAAGGATACAATGAGCCCAAATGTATCTCTTTGCTAGCTGTTTATTCCGCTTCCAAGGGCACAAGCTTCTTTCTGGTATTCAACATACTGATGTTTATGCAAGTTGTAGGTGATGGTCAGTCCTCCCATCTTTCCCCTCTGTTTCTTTTACCTTTTTTCCTTACCGGAGAAAACTTGTTGAGGAAATATAACAGAATAGCTACATGGTGCCTATTAGTCATAAACAATAGGAGCTTTTGGTCTAGAATTTGTCTCCCACCGCTCCCACGTGATCACGGGTGGCCGGGGGGGATGGCCTTTGCCGCCCTCCCGCGAGAGGAGAACACGACATCCGGGTGATGGGGAGGGGCAGGGCTTGCAGGCGCTATTTAAGGCTGCCCCGCCTCTCCCTCAGCCTCTCTGGTTCTTGGTGACCCACCCTCTCTCCCAATGGGTTCAGTGTAAGATAGCTGGTCGCTTCGGGGCCGGGTAGGAATCCCCCCCCCCGTTTAGGGGTTTTTTTTCGCCTACCCTACACTGCGCCAAGGGTTGGGTAATTGGCTTCACAGGGTGGTGTCTTAATTAGGTACTGAATAGGTCTCCACAGCCACACTTGCAGTTACCCAGGCCGGTATGGGGGGGTCTAAGGGTTCGGTGAGTACCTATGGCACCCTTTGGTGTAGGATAAATGCTATCCTTGAGGAGGGCCCTGGACTCACCCTCATCGTCGTGTGCCGGGGGGGGGTTGTTTGGGGCTCACCTTCCAGACAAGGGCCGGCCAAAGTCTTAATCCACCTTCAGCCATTGGCTTTGGGGCCCGGTATCTCGCTCAAGGGGCTAGGAAAGATGGTCGGGAGCTGACTCTTGCCCTAGTCCGCACATGCTGTTGACCCCCCCTTTTCTCAGGTCAGAAGTTCAAGTTCAAGTTCATGTCCCTCTTTATGTTAATTAGGCATATCAATAAATTGCCCTAGTTCAACCCAAGTCCTGTGTGCGGTCTCCTCATTTCGTGGGTTGGGTGGCAAACACCCTTAGTAGTCCATCATCAACAGGTGGTGGATTATCTTGGGTGAGGACTAAGCCAACGACTGGCTTTCTTGTGTCTCTGTTCTGGCTTTTCTGTGTGTCAAAATCGATAAGCGTGTATATATAATTCAATAATGCTAATTATATTGCTTGTGACTGAGCATGGAGGGACATTCTGTTCTGTACTAATGGAATAAGATGTATAATGCTGGAGTTAAGTATTAAAATCTCTGTATGTTGATGGAATACTATCAATGCAATGAGATCTCTTTAGCTGAGGAGCAGGGCAAAATGAAGGCCACAGGCTGAATGTGGCCCCTGCGGCTGTTTTTGTGGCAAAAAATGGATTGTGCCAAAAATGCCAAAATGATCTCTAGTGTGGGGGCATTTCTATCATGTTTTGAGCCCCACTGAACCTCCGGGGATTAAAATGAAATGTTGCAAATTTTTTCCAAGAAAAGTTTTTGCCTCAGAGTGCCCCAAAATGCCCAGGAAGGTCCCAGGACTTGCCCCCATGTCCTCTAAAGGGCTTGAGGGTTATCTGGGGGGGGGGGATTTTTTTAAAAAAAAATTTTTGTGGGAGCAAGTGCAGTGGGAGTCTCCTGGAGCACTAATCCATTTCCTAGTCTTCCACAGTTGCCAAACTCTGTTCTAGGTAATAGTGACACATAGCATCTTCAAATTGAACACAGCATAGAAAAAGCATTCCTTGCCTTCCAGTGTTGTTGATCCAGCAGGGAATTGAGATCATAGGCCCTTTCCACACCGGGCTATTAAAACGGTGCAGAGCGACCTCCGACGGAGGTCTGATGCACCATAGAGTGGACTGGGGTGAACTACTTTTTGTAGTTCTGCACCTCAGTCCGGTTCAGAGCGACCGGAACTGGTCGCGCAGCGTGTTTTTTAAAAACCTCTTTTTAGAGGTTTTTAAAAAGCACGGAGCGCGCAACTCCGTGTTGCTCCGTCGCCACGTTCCGGTGCAGATTTGCAGGCACGTGCAAGTGTGTATCTGCAGATCTGCTGGGGGTGAGCTTTAGGCTGGTAAGCTTCTCCAGTTGGTGGAGAGCCTCCTCCAACCGGAAGCCACCATTTTGGATGCCGGAGCACTGCGGAGCAACGAGGTCGCACCTCTCCTCGTCCCGACAGACTCACCTGGATGCTCAGGAAGTCCGGTGAGTTCCGTTTTCACCTAGTTATTTTCCCACATGCAGAAAGGGCCATAGTGTGATGATCATCCCACAGATGTCATACATTCCCCTCTAGGAATGGAGCATATCAGAACACTTAGAAGTTGCACTTTTGGGCTATCAGAATTCCCCAGTTAGTTTAGGCATTGGCCATACTGGCTAGGGGATTCTGGGAGGTTTGGGCTAAAGAAATAAATTTTCCAAACTGTCAAGCATATTCTCCATGCTCTTCCAGATTTAACAGGGCATAGAGACTAGGCAGCTGGGATCAATTAAACTCTTTTACATTTGTGACATTAAACATGCTATTTGAAATGATGTTGTGCTTTTTATACCACAAGCAAACATTGTTAATGCCGAAAAGCAGACATAAGGGAAATCAAATTGACAATCTCTCTCTTCTAGCCCGTGCTCTATTTTATATTTGCATCAGATGCAAATGTAAGCAGAAATCACTTCATGTGCAAAAGCATTTTCTGGCTCCAGTGTGTTTTACACTGCATGCACCAAGTGTTTATGCATTGGTAGTAAGGAGTAGGGTGGGAAACTCTATTTCACCTCCCTTCATTCTTCTTCCTTGAACAGTTTTTCTAAAAATGAAAGTCAGTGTAAACTGTCCCTCAGAGTCAAAGGAAACAAAAAGACTTTCTCATATTAAAAGGCTTGAACATTCTTACAACTATCACTATGCACATAATTAAGGGTGATGATGGTTGATTATAACAGAGGAGCAAGTATGTGAGGTAGCTAATCATCCTTTCCAAAAGTATTAATTGCTTCTTTTCTTAAGTCTTTCACTCAGTTAGACTGTACCAGAGTGAGCCCATGATATTTTGCTACCTGAGGTGGAATAGAAAATAGTCACTTCTCTCTTGGTCAAGAGGAACACGACTCAGGGCCACATACTTTATTTTGGAGTCTAAGGCCCTTTCTGCACGAGGCAGTTAAAACGGGCCAAGGCGTCCTGGTATGGAGGTCGTCCGCACCTTGGATTGGACTAGGTGCAGACTATTTAACTTAGGCCCTTTCCACATGTGTGAAAATAAACAGGGGAAAACAGGACTCACCGGCTTTCTTCTCTGTCCAGGTGAGTCCGTCGGGACGAGGAGCAGCATGAGCTCATCACTCCGCACTGCTCTGGTGTCCAAAATTGCAGCTTCCAGTTGGGGGCGGCTCTCCACCAACCGGAGAAGCTCGTCAGCCTAAAGCACACTCCTGGCAGATCTGTAGGCACGCACTTGCGTGCGCCTGCAAATCTGCACCGGAGTGCGGCGACAGAGCGAGACAGAGTCGCGCACTCTGTGCTTTTTAAAAACCTCTAAAAAGAGGTTTTTAAAAAACACGCTGCGCGACCAGTTCCAGTCGCTCTGGAGTGGACTGAAGAAAGGAACTACAAAAAGTAGTCCAGCCCAGTCCACTCTACGGTGCAGAAGACCTCTGTTGGAGGTTGCTCTGCACCGTTTTAATAGCCCGGTGCAGAAAAGGCCTTAGTTCTGCACCTCAGTCTGATCCAACCCGCCCCCAAGTGGTCCTCCCCCACGCTAAGCAAAGACTGAAAAAATCAGGTCTTTACATTTTCTGGAACACGCCATTGTGTTCCTACTTACCTGTGCAGATGCGCAGGCTCGCACCAATGCAAGCCTGCGATCAGTGGAGGGCAGGCTGTGGGCATGGCCAGTGTCAGCAGTTGGTCCATTCCCACGAAGACACCAGAAGCCGCCATTTTGAGCCGGAAGCCACAGGAAGCCACCATTTCGAGCCAGAGCAGTACAGATCTACAGACCTCGCACTGTTCCGGTTCGCCCTGCACTAATGGAGGAGCCCTGCGGAAGGGCTAAAGGGAAAGTCTGCATTACTTTGGACCCAGGAAAAGCTGGTAAGTAACGGCATGGAGCAATTCACTCGCCTTGTGCGGAAAGGGCCTAAGATAAAAAGTCCCACAAGACCTCTCCATCTTCCTGATGATAAAAATCCAACAGTAATCCCATGGGTATCTAAACATTAGTTGTCCTTTAGTGAAGCTCTGAATGAAATGCCTGGGAGAGCTACTTTTCCCTGCCTAATGGCAGGATTGACCCCCTATCCAAATGTTAAAGCCAAAGATGAACAATTAATAGTCTACAATGCTGGAAAATCAGGTGAGGACAAGCGATCTTACCAGTAGATCCCAAGAAGTATCTTTCTAGGACAGATCCATAAGCACTGGGGCTTTTGGTAAGGTTGCTGATCATGAATGGTTGGGACTTGATGTTCACATTGTTCAGAGGCCAGCGTTGGCTGCTGACAGTTGCTCCTCCATACCAGGAGACATTGAGCATAGAAAAACAGTCCTGCAAAGCAGAATATTACAGAGTAAATTATATATATGCTTGATGACCAGCTTTGCTTTTCATCTCCAGGGAGATGTTGAACATCACCAGGTATTCCTAGCCAGGAATAATATAATGCAATACTAAAGATACAAGGAGAGGTATCTCAATATTATCATATGTTCTGGAGCAAAATCACTGTTATTTCTTCATAAACAATGTAACTAAAGCTTGTAAAAGTTAATTTTGGCCTACAGCTTCCAGTGTCTGGGAGATTTTGAGAACTGGTATTTTAAACAGTAACATTTCCAAGATCTAGTTATAATATACAGCTTTCTTTTATCTTGAACCAAATCTCCCTAGCTAAGCCCCCATATAGACATGAACCAACCTACTTATATATGGGAATATAGACACTAAAAGGTTAATTCCACTTCTATGGCATGGTTAAAGCTATTCTGAGCTTTCAATTGCCATAGCTACATTGACCGGATACAACTTCTTCCTAGGCAGAGAAGCTTTCTGTCCCATGCAGGAGTTGCTGGGGAGCAAAAGTGGCATTCACTAGGCATTCCTCCTGAGTCCTCTAGTCATTCCTCTCTCAGAAAACAGAGCTGTGTAGGACTGTTTGGCTGAAAACTGAAGAGGGTCCATGCCCTTTTTAATGGTTGTGTACAAGAGGTAGTTTCAACAGGTGTTGCTCATCACACAACCAAGTAACAAGCTATACCTCCTGAAATTCCTTATTCTGCACAGTCATTAAAGGTATGGAAGCCCTCCCCTCCTTTCACTCTGGCATCCCTAGCAGTCATGCCACAGAAATACCCCTCCGCCTCTGAACATTTAGGGCCTAAACTAACCTGTTCCCTCAGCTGTGATGAAAGATTCTGTCCCATTGTCAGTTGTGAAGTGGCAATAACAAGTCATAGAGAAATGGTGCTAAGGAGGACTCGTCAGGGTTCATAGGGTTAAAATTATATTGCTAGCTTTTTAACGATGGTTACACAAGATCATGCTGAACAGCTTCATGTTTTATGCTTACACCCCTTCAGCTGGAAACAAGCAGCAAAAATGATAACAGGGGTTTGGAAGGCAGTGGAATTGTCCCAGTCAGAACTTGCTAAAAGCTAACCATCCTTGATTCATCCTACTGTACCCTCACTGCTATTTAGGGGTTGCTCATCTTGCCTTTTAAAAAAAAATCAAGTCAGTAAAACATACTAACAAGTAACTTGCAGGATAATTCCAGTGTTAGTTGATTGTTGCCAGGATTGTAATCTGTGATTTAAAAATT